>MCJB01051863.1:64068-115812 GCA_002018475.1 Nicotiana obtusifolia
CCCCCTCTAATTTGGGGGTGGGGTTGGGGGATAACCCAAAATATATTTTTTTAAAAAAAGAAGAGGAAAACACACTGCAGTGTTTGTCCAGCACACTCTTAATATGGATTAGTTAGTTTTAATAGCTTACAGTTTGTCGTAGTGTTTTTATACAGTTTTAGACAAGAAAACTAGATTGGATCTAGTTAGGGGCTCTCTTTTGCCTTGTTTCCTGCTTGTGCTATTTTAATTCGATTCTTTATCAGGACATTGCAGGTACACTGGCAACTGAAGCAGCAGAAGACTCTACACAGGTGGCGAAGCTGCGTTCAGCTTTAGAATCTGTTGATCACAAAAGAAGAAAGGTGTGTTAGTAAATTGAATTGCTACTCTTGATAATATATGTAATCTCCAAGTGATACTGATCTTATTGCCCTTAGGTACCGATGAACCAGCCAAGCTGTAGATTATCTAGTATATCTACTATCGATCTCTTTTGATTAAGAAAGCCGTATTACATGACATTTTCTTCTATTGGTGACTTAATTAATACTTTGAGTGAACCACAATTGCTCGAATAAACTGTAAAGCAAGAACTTCAATGTAAATCTATTTCCTGAACTGCTGAAAGATCCCATGAGGTGTTAAAAAATTGGGTTGAGGATGATTATCACAGTATCCATATGCCTAGGCTACTTAATATCCCACAGCTTGTCGTATAAACTCATTATTCTTGCATATAGCATTTTATTTTAATTCGGATGGTTGGAAGGCAAGTATGACTCAGTTACTTTAATAATCAGATTTTGCAACAAATGAGAAATGATATGGCAATGTTGACATTAGAAGATGGAAGTTCACCAGTTCGAAATCCTTCTACTGCAACTGAAGATGCCCGACTTGCATCCTTGGTTTCCCTTGATGGCATTTTGAAACTAGTCAAGGTTTATTATTAATTTTCTAGTCTCTTTTCTCTGCATCTTTTGTTTTTTAATTTGTGCTGGTGGATCAAGAGGCAAGACCAATCTGATGAATTAACTTTAACAGGACGTATTGAGGCAATCCTCTGTGAACACCCTCAGTAAGAGTAGGAAGAAAGCTATGCTTGCTTCTCTAGATGAACTTGCAGAACGAATGCCTTCCTTGCTTGATATTGATCATCCATGTGCTCGGAGGCACATTGAAGAAGCTAGGCATGCTGTTGAGGTACATGGCTACTTTAATTTCCCCGGTGGTTGTTTAATATCTGGTGCTTCTGTTTGTCATCCCTGAAGATAGGAGTCCAAATGTTGAGATTATTATACAATTTTTTAGTAGCAAATTTTCCAAAGGGAGCCCGGAGAAACGGTCAAGTTGTCTCCATGTAATCTATAGGTCACATGTTTGAGCCATGAAATCTGTCACTGATGCTTGCATCAGGATAGACTGCCTACATCACACCCTCTTGGGGTGCAGCCCTTCCTCAGACCCTGCGTGAAAGCGGGATGCTTTGCTCACTGGGCTGCCCGATTTAGTAGCAAATTTTCATGAGTACTGTAGCTGTGCAGCTCTTCAATTAGCTGAGGAAGGCATGTTTGCTGTTACCTGCTCTGAGGTTGGGTGTAGATGTGATAACATTCTATTTACTTAAGAGAAAATACTGTCTTTGAGACACTCAGTTGTTTCTAGTTTTGAGTATGTGAGTGGATACTATTTGCCAACTGCGGCTGAGCTGTCACGAGGGAATCAATGATAGCTGAGCTAAACGCTGAAGATAATACTAACATAAATTGCTGAAATGATATGGGAACTATCATTTCGAATTACAAAAATCTAGTCCAACATTATTTCTAGTATATATGAGATGGTCATTCAACTAGGATACTCTTTCTGATTTCACCTAATGTTAATGTATTTTATCTTGCTAATGATTCGACACAGTCGATTCCTGAAGAGGATGACCTGCTTCATGACACCGTACATGCTTCTCGACATCCTGAGGATGTGGGATTAGGGGGTGAAACTGACGTGGCACAGTGGAATGTTCTTCAGTTCAACACAGGTTCAACAAACCCATTCATCATCAAATGTGGAGCTAACTCGAACTCGGAACTGGTCATTAAAGCTGATTCACGAGTTCAGGAGCCTAAAGGGGGTGAGATTGTCCGAGTTGTTCCAAGACCAACCGTTCTTGAAAATATGAGCTTGGATGAGATGAAGCAGTTATTCACACAGCTCCCAGAGGCTTTAAGCTTGCTTGCTCTTGCAAGGACAGCAGACGGAACCAGAGCTCGGTATTCCAGGCTCTACAGGACTCTTGCCATGAAGGTTCCAGCATTAAGAGACCTTGTTAGTGAACTTGAGAAGGGTGGAGTGCTGAAGGATGTTAAATCATGAGAGGTCTTATTGCTTTGGAATAGGGTCTTCTTGCACATCTTTCAACTTTATTGAAACAATGCCAGGTTGTATCTCTTGTGCAACAACGCTTCAAGTGTGCTGATTATTTCAGTTGTGTTGCCTACTTGGCCTGTAATTTTGGTAAACTTACGCGGTAATGTTGCCCCAATTTTCAATTTTGGGTTTCAAGTTGTGTATAGTTGTATCATGTGTAACATTGTGTAACATGCGATATCCAGCTTTTTATTCATCAGAAATGTTCCTTACCCTATTGTTATAGAGCAATTCTGCTTGCTGCACAAGTGAAACTGATGAAAGCACACACTTTGCTCTCAAGATATTCATTAGCCGAACTGGCAAATTACTCCTTTTTGTCTTTTCAAAACATCATTTTTGTGCCTTTGATTGATAGTTACATTCAAATATTCATTTCCTTAACCCACTGTTATATACAAACTTCATATGAGTTCTCCTGTTAACCGTTGCTAAATGAAGAACTGATTTTGTTCGTTTCATTATGCCTTAGCCGTTTTGTATAGGCTATTGCTGCATAAGTCGACTAGGTCCAAAAAGTAGTCGACTAAAATATTAAAAAGGCTATAGTTCATCCCTTTGTACTTTCATGTCGATCTAAAAAAGAATGATACTCCTTTTTATAGTATTTATTAACAACTTAAAGCGAAATTTCTATGATTTGTTTTTGGTCACAGGTTTTAAAATCCTTTTTTTTATATTCACTTTTACAATTTAATATTTATCTTTCACATTCTAAAAGCAAACAAATAATTTCCGTTATTTTTGGATTAGAGGTGCATTCAAGGAAAAACCTTAGCATATGAAGCCAGTCAAATGGCTAAAAAGATATCGCTTCGTTTTGTGTCTTAAATTTCATATGCGGTACTTCTTTGTTCTATTTTATATAGTACGTTTTTTCTTTTTTAATCTAAAAAAGAATTATATATTTTATTATTTTATGAAATAATTTTATTTTAAATTTTTATTTTATTCCTAATGGCATGTTTATCGGTGCAAAAATATCATGACATGTTAATCATCATAAATTTTGAAATTTCTTCATTTTTTTCTAAACATTTGCTTAGTCAAGTACTATCCCATAAAATAAAACAGGAAGTATATTAAGAACCTACAAAAATTATTTGGTAAAGACTAAAATATAAGATGCAAAGAAATCAAAAAATCTAAACAATCTTTTAAATATTCTTCAACTCCCCTAATTTTAAGGAAAGGGTAAATAATAAATTTGGCCAGCTATTTATGTGACAATACCAAACTTATGGGTGTCAATGTATATTTAAAAACTGATTAAACCGGTCGAATCGTATCGTACCGTACCGTATCAAACCGAGTTTTAGGTTTCTTTTAGTAAAACCGTAAGTTTTTATATAAATCTATATCCGTAATGATAATTAGGGTAGGTTTTTTATTTTATAAAACCAAACCGAAGAAATACCGAACCGTACCGAATAAATTTACTTATGAAAAATATATTTATGTATTAAGCTTAAAAATAACAAAGCATTAATTTTTTCCTTGGGCCTTGGAATTATGCAAACGGTTACAAGCCAACAAGTAATTAAACTCAAAATCTTTATTTCTAACCCATTATATTACTCCTACTGAAACTAAATTATTTCCAGCATATTCACTAGCACGACACAAAATATTCTAGCGATAATTAGTAGCAAACTACAATGTATTGAATATATATGTTCTTTTTCGTATGATTTAGATTTATCTTTCTGAATATTTGATCTTCTATAGACGATATTCTAAGTCCCATTTTGGTTAATATCTTTCCACTTTGTGATTTATATTTTTTTAAATCTTTACTTAGCTTCTTTTACATTGCTATAGAATAGTTGATGGATCTATACTCTGGCTATCTTTCATGTTTTCTTAATTCATCACACTTTAAACAGTAAAAAGATCGAGAGAGTTTCGCTAAGCCTAAGCCTATAAAAGTATGTATGTTATTGCCTTATACTAATATTAATGACTTTTGTATCTCATTTAAAAAAATATCAAAAATTAACCGAACCGTACGAATACCAAAAAGAAAACACATGGAGACAGTTTCAAAAAGTTTAATTTTAGTTATACATAATACAATAACCGAAAAATTAAAATTAATATAAATTTGATAAAATAACCAATAAAACGGAACCATTGGCACGTAAAAAGGATTTAAAAAAAAAAAAAAAGAACACAAACGGTAGCTCAGTTATGTGACCCAACAGTAGAGAGACTTCAGGATCTTGAAGGAGGAAAAAAAAAACCGCACACACACAGTGAAGCAGAAGAAGGAGAAAAATGGATTCATCTTCATTAGCATGTAAAAAGCTAACAGTAATTACAGTATTAGCAGTTTTAATCCAAGTAATTGGCCTCGCCGTTTTTGTTCTTGGTTTCTTCCCTGTAAAGCCAGCACTCACTGGATTCAGGTACTCAGCAATTAATTCCCTTCACATTTTATATAAAGAAAAAAATAGATTCTTTAGTTTCATTTTAGAAAATTCAAGAATGTAATTTTGTATTGACATTTTCTTCTTCTTATAAGAGGTTGGGATTTTCATTTGCATTCTAGAGAACCCAAAAATTAGGATATTGTTAATTTTTTTTCTTAATTTCTTGCATTGTTTTAATTTAATAAAGACTTTTTTCCCCAGTGGAGTAGAGAGTTTTTATCCACCTGGAGCAGATTCAGCTGAGTTTCCGAATACTACCAATTTATCAGAAAGTCAGCTCAAATATTTGTACCAGGTTGGTTTTCTTTTTTTTTTTTTTTTTGGAAGGGGGGGTGGTGGGTATTTTCTGGATTAAGAAGATTATTTTTTTAGTTAAAGTTTTTTTTTTTTTATTGTGTTAGCTTAGATACTGTGATATCCCATTTATCTGAAATAGTATTATGTATAACTGATATTATTGTGTATTATGCATACCATTTGGCATGTTACAGAATTTATTTTCTTGAAAGTTTGAAGCTTTTTGAGGTTTTACAGGAATGTATGTTCCAATAGCATGTTATGTTGTTTTCTGGTGTACATTTGATGCCATTGTTTTATTGCCCTTAACAGTTATGGTCGTGAATTTGGTAAAACTGCAGGAATTGTCTTTGGTGCCTCCTTTATTTGACCGCTTGATACTCATGGTGAGTGGTTTTTGTAAGTTTAGTCTTGCCTGAAAGTGTTTTACTTACATTTGAAATATAGGGAGCACCTTCTGGATGTTGCCATGCTTTCTTTTTAGGAATAAAGCTTATTTTTTTTGCTGATAAAATCTATTTTTTAGGTCATTGATGGTCTTCCAGCCGAATTCGTGCTTGGGAAAGATGGTCAACCTCCGCAGAAGGCTTTCAAGGAAGCTATGCCATATACTCAATCATTGTTGAGTAAGGGAAGGGCGATTGGTTATCATGCAAAGGCTGCACCTCCTACTGTCACAATGCCTCGCTTGAAGGTAATTGAATGGGTTTTGGAGAAACTTTCTGTTTCGAGAAGTAGGCTTCTCAATAGCTGTGTGCTTGCAGGCCATGGTTTCTGGTGCAGTTGGGGAATTTTTGGATGTTGCTTTCAATTTCAACACGCAAGCTCTGTTGGATGATAACATAATTGGTTAGTCAGAAAATCCTTGTTAAGATTCTATTTGATAAAGTAGAAAATGCTTGTTAAGTTATAGTTTATTAATTGATTAAGTGATTTCCAGATTAGATCCTTAACATGATCCATGGTTTCTCTTCCTGTTACAGTGCAATTCCTAAAAGTTGGTTGGAAAATCGTGATGCATGGTGATGACACATGGCTTAAGTTGTTTCCTGGAATGTTTTCGAGGCATGATGGCGTTAGCAGTTTCTTTGTAAGTCTGCTTTTATACCAGGAAGTTGAAGCATTCTTATTCAATTAGCACTTATTTCTCTCCTTTTGCTCTTGTGGTGCTATAGCTATTTTCTCCCCTTTGCTCGTGTAGTTTGTTCTGTCACACTGTCATCCATTAAGTTAGTTCCCTTTCCAGTTTTATGTGTTTTTTGAGTATCATTTCATTCATTTATTCTCTTTAATTTACTTGATTTGTGAAAACATAGAAAGTGTTTTCAGCCATGCTAGTGAAATACCATTCTTTCAGTTATTTGTTGGATCGGATATCTTGGAGGTGAAGGGTGTAATCTACAACTAGGTTAAGATTGGAATGCTGCTTAAGGTGTAAGATTTAAATCTGCTTGTACGTGGTGCTGAAAAGTTGAAGTTGTTTAGCTGCTTATGGAATTCATCCTGCAGGTTAAAGACACTGTCCAAGTAGATCAAAATGTATCTCGACACTTGGTTGATGAACTTGGTCGCACTGACTGGAGTCTTCTGGTAATCTAGTTGTCCCTTCTATTCGTCCCTTTATTTGTTAAGACATTTTCTAGAACCGGTTAAACGTTGCATATGTAGATATTTAAATATTAGGCTTTGGTGTATGTAGCCCAATCCTGACTTTTGAGTTTTGCTTTGGCTGAATAGGAGGTCTCTCAATTTGGGAAATACTGTGCTACAAGGCTCCTAGGCCCGCAATGAGCAACACTTCATCACAGTCTTCAAGAAAAAATGACAAGCAAATATCTAGTATATATGGGCTTAATCCCAGTGTTATCAAAGGCGATAAGCGCAAAAAGCTCCAAGATGCATTGGGACTTTAAGCACAAAGCAAATAAAGCGTGAGCTTTAATGAAGAAAGGCATAAATAGAGAAAAAAAAATACAAATATGTATTTGTAGTCCAAGACTAATAATTATAAGTATGAATAACAAATATAAGGACAACAAAGTAAAAAAAAATTACGACAAAGTGAATTATCAATTGTTTAGTGTTGCCTCTTTAGGATTACACTCATTGGAAAGGAAAGGTATGCCTTGGAGCCTTAATGACGATACTAAAGTACCCGTTAAGCGAAGTGAAGCAATCAACATGTTTTGTGCCTCGATTCAGGGCTTAAGCGCGCCTTTGACAACACTTCTTAGTCCTTATACTGAATGTCATATAATCTCACGCATGTAAAATCAACTGAGAGAAAACAAAGAGAACGGTAGTTGCTCAAAATAATATAGTTAAAGAAGAAGCATACCCATTGGCAGCAACCAGAAGAAAAGAAGCAACTGCTGGCTTTCTGTCCTACGTATAGCAGTAATTATTGTCCTTAATCCCAACTCAGCTGAAGAAATCATCATCATCATCATCACGTTATTGTGTACTTTTGTCTAGGTTTCGTCGTCATCTCATCATTATTGATGTTTGTTATTTAACAAGGTTTATATACTTTGACGTGTGATATGGAAATGCCTATTCCAAGCAAATTAAGTTTTAGCTTAGCTAGCAGTATGAAAAGCTGTTTCATCCATAAACTGGGGCAATCTATGTTTTGGTTAGCATCGGAAGGAGAGATCAAGATCAATTGCCGCAAGTAGAGGAAGAGCGCTTCTCTCCCTAGGGCTTTCCTCGACGTAGAAAGTTAGATAGAAGTAAGTGAATGGAGCTCACTTCATTGAACTTGCTATGCTTGTGAAGTGATCTTCATTTCATGCTTTGCTTTTGACCAAAGTGCTAAGACCTCGTCGCTTAGGTTTTGGCCAACTCGGCCTCTAAGGCATTGCTTTTGCTTTTCTTGGTTTAAGTGAGGACTTAGTGATTCTTACAATACTGATTGTCACTATTTTTACCACTAATCAGATGCTGAAGTAAACAAATTTTCCTTCTTGAGTATACAGTGAACTGGTCTTCATATAGGGTTTAGTTCCAGAATCTGTTGCCTCGAGAGCTCAAATTTTCAACATGATTCCTATGTCTTATATTCTAAGGTCATACATGTATATTCCTTCTTCCACTGAACAACTTGCATTCTAATTGCCGATTTTGTTAACATGCCCAATTGATGTTACAAATTCCAACTAACACTAGTATATATATTGAACATCTTCCTTTTTTGAGAATAATTATTTCCTACATGCGTGGAAACCATTATTGAACTAGCAGATACACCTAGATTTTCTAGTACAAGATCCTTTTAAATTAATTTTACAGAGAGTCTATCTTACATATTGTGTTCGGAATATTCCTTTCAAAATAGCTGAAAGTAATCTATCAAAATGGCTAAATCATTTCCCTTCTGAATGTGGCTTGCGTTGGTCAGTTATATTCTAAATGGGGCATCATGTGAGATCCATGAACATGTTGCTGATGGTTCATCTGATTCTTTCTGTGGAATTACTTTTTTGTTTGCCACTACTTGATTTAACATAAGCTTGCACTATTTCAGATTCTTCATTATCTTGGCTTGGATCATGTTGGACATCTTGGTGGACGCAATAGGTGTTGCCATGTTACTTTGGATTGATTTTTTGAATAAAAAACATGATAATTCATTCATAACATATTCTTTGGGTGTTTATTACAGTGTGCTGATGGCCCCCAAACTTGGAGAGATGGATGAAGTGATCAAGACGATCCATCTAAATTCTTTACCAACCAATGATAATAATCAAGAACGGACACTCTTGGTTCGTGCTTCTTCCTTCTCTCCAAGAGTTGTGTAGATTACTTAATAAGCTAACAATTTGTTGCTATATTCTGGACGTAGGAGCATTTCCCTGTTATAGATATGAAATAGTAACAAGTGATCAACTACTGTTGCTTTTAACTTTGACATTCGAGTACTTGTCCTTTTCTTTTCCTTCTCCCCTTTTCAATTATTAACTAATTCTGAAGCTTACAGCATAACAATGTGTGCGATTCACAATCCGATAGAGACCAACTGTTTAAAATGCATCAGGCCTTCGTCATGATACAATTACAGTAGAGACATCAGGCATCATGTGTTTATTATTCCTTTGGATTTTCTCCAATGTGACAACTCATAACTGTATCTTGGATCATTGAAAAAGAAATGTAAAACCTACATCACTGTTGTCATATGCAAAACGGTCCAAAGTTTGCTAGTGCTTTACGCGCAAAGCGTAATTAAAGTGTGAGATTAGTAAAGAAAAGTCCAATGAGGAAAAAATAAAATATATGCATGTAATGTGCACCAAAAATATAGGCACAAAAAATTGTATGAACTAGAAGTCGCTGCAGTATGGTGGAAAAATTATAACTGTGTAATAGTTTTGGAAAAAGGGGTGTCACTGGAAAGAGATGCGGTATCACCAGAATGGTGGAAAGAGGTGCAGTGCAGTCAGAATGTCATCAAAAAGGAAAGAAACACAGTGAAACGTAGTGCCACCAAAGAAATCACCCGATATAGATATGGTGCTGCAAAATGATCACCAAAAATAAGTCTTTCATTGGACCACTTACCAAAAAGATACAAGAATAGTAGAATTCACAAAGAAAGCCTCAGGCCAGACTAAGCTTTTTTACTCTCCATCATGATCATAGAGGCTCTGATACCATGTGGTTAAATGGGAGAAAAGTAGGTCTCAAATACAATAAACATATGATATTTGTCCAATGAGGGACTATATCTTATGAATTTAACAGAACTATTATTCCAACAATATGATTCCAATCCTAGCACTTACTGTTCCAGCTTTCCATGCTAAGAACTACAATCCTTTCTCTTAAACCACAGGGCGATGAGGATTTTTTTGCTAAAAGGGATCACAATGGATGATTTAGACTTATCTGTTTCTTTGGTAAAATGTTACTACGGTTTAGTCCAATAAGTCGGCACACCCTTGACATACCTGTGGATCCAAACACGATTTGGATTTTTATTGGCCCCACAGCCAATGTATTTGCAGAAAAGGTTTCTATAGCGTTTAGCACTGAAACAGGACCAAGGCAGACAAGCTCCATGTGTAGTTGCTAAATAGAGGAAAACCAGTTTACCATTCTTTTCTGAAATTTTAGGCTGATGTAGAATTTTTTTTTTCTTCTTTATAGCTTTCTTAACATCTGTCTATGGTAATGTGACAGTGTATCACCTAATATTCCTGTTGAATGATGGAAGTGCTGTGTCATACTCCTCTAGTTTTTGAAGATATCATTTGATTACTCAACAAATACCATATTGCAATATTCTGACTATGGTAATCACTTGCAGTTGGTAGTAAGTGACCATGGAATGACTGAAAATGGAAATCACGGAGGATCATCATATGAGGAAACTGACTCTTTGGCACTTTTTATTGGTCCAACAAATTTTGGAAGTACATCAGGCACCCCTAATAAGGCCAACCAGGTATGTGGCTATGAATTTTACAGTTGATGAATGTTTAATGGACTATTTCATTAGTAGAAATTGGAATCACTTGCCATTTCTTACCATTTGCGTGTTTATCTGCAAGAGACAGTTATTTGTGCTAGGTGGATAAGGGCAGCAGTACCGCCATTCTGATTAGTATGCTTTAAGAAGAAATAGCCAAGTTAGCAGAAAGTCACTAACATATATCTAGGGTTTCACCCATGTTTTGCGTGGAAGTTAATACAAAACGATGCAATATTGGCTTTTCAAAATAGAAATCCAAATAAAAGGATTGGTAGAACAAGAATTGTCAAAGTAATTTTATAAGTAGTGATTTTATGCCATAGTTTTTATTGAATGCTTAGGAGGTTTTCATTTTTTTAAAGAAAAGGTGTCTTTGATAGTAGTTGCAGATTTCCTCAATTGCATTAATAAGACTGATGCGATCATCAGCTTATTTATTTATTTAGTTATTTATTTATATTTATAAATCTGGTGTTTCAGGTGGACCTTGCTTCAACATTAGCTCTTCTTTTTGGTGTTCCAATACCGAAGAACAATGTTGGCCTGTTGATGGCAAAAATTTTCAAATCATTAACAGGTCCAATTTGGTAGTTTATGTTAATGTCTGAGGCATATAGAATGTTGATATTCTGGTGATAATTGTTAAGTGTCAGAATATGTGTTACATTGAGTTGATGACTATCTAAGTAGGAGAATCTGTGGAGCCTGTGTTTGGAAATCCTGTTACCTTCTGCATCCACAAGTGAGGCATGGTCTTGAGGAATTGAATTCTGCATTTTTTCTTCATCTGGGTCTGTGTATCAGAACAACAAATGAGAAAGTTTCTAGCACAGTTGTTCAAGTTACCTGTAATTCATCCAATAACTAGTCCAGACTTCTGAATTGTTTCCACTTTTATCAAACTGGTTCTAAGCTTACTTAATATATTCTGACTGCAGTCTTATTGACTGTTGTTGATTGAACGTGAAGTTGAGTTGGCACAAAGTATGTCATGTTTAATCATGGGAGTTAAAGGGAATTTAATCTAGTTTGGTTGCTAATGATGCAATCAAAGTTTTACAAGGGGTGCTTTTCCTATGTTCCTCACAATTTTGAAAGCTTTCAGAGAATCCCAATTTACATATGCCTTGTGGTTCAATAATTATCACGGGTTGTTAGCTTTATTTTCGACTGGAGAATGAAACTGGTTGCTGCTATATGCAGTTTCCCACACTAAAAAAATCACTTTCGGAGATTGGCATCTATTTTATTTAGCGATGGATACTAGAATGGACATTTTTGAGGGCTTAATTCTAGCATGACTGAGATGGAGAGTTTTCCCTGATGGCTCATGATAGTGAATGTTAGTTCATTCGGGAGTGGAGTTCCTCAGAGTAAAATGGGCTTCACCATGGATCAAATTGAAGTATGCATTTTTAATATTATGACGCCTAACATGAGAGTTTATACTTTGACTCCTAAAAACTTGTCGTTGGAGTACCTTGAGTAGGTTCAGGCTAATGGGATTGGTCGAAATTATCATTAGCCTTGGTGCTCAAGTCCGACAAGATAAAGCAGGCTAGATTGATATCCTGATCGCGGCGCACTTTCTATTAAATGGAAGACATAAATAGCAGCATATAGAGTTATCTGAATATATTTTTTAGGCCTGTCATTTTCGTGATCGCTTGTGACTCTTGTTAAAATCATGTATTATTGTCATCTCTTGAAACGTATACGGCTAAAGTTAGTCACTTTCCTCTCTCATTTTCTTCTAGTATTTCAGTTGAACAACAACTCAGGTTATTGGAGTTGAATTCCTGGCAATTGCTTAGGCTACTTGAAGCGCAATTACCTGGTTTAGTATGTGAAAACTTCATATGCGACGTCTTCAGGGATGATGCATCTGGTCGAACAAGAGGTTACAGTAGTGTGGAAGAGACCTTTTGTTGTTTGTATATGAAGGCTGCAGATCTTCACAGATCGTGGAAATCTGGGGAAGAGAAAAGGTGGTTGACGGTTTGCAATTACCTATCTGACACACTTTTTCTCAGAACTTTTATTAGGGGAAAATACTAATTCTTGTGTTGCTTTCTTCTCATATTTGGTGTAGATCTGCTAATGAGGACAATTGTCACAGTATTCTTGTGGCATATCATAATTTCTTAAGAACTGCAAGTGAGTGGCTATCTCATAGGGCAACTGACGTGAGTTTAACCTTATAAAAGTTTCCTTTTGCATTTCCAGAAAGTAATAGACCATATATAACTATCTCATGCTAGTGAATAGAAGTGTGTTCCACAACTTTTTTATTCTCTAGTATTACTTCCTTTTTGAAATTTTCTTATAGTTTTTATTTTTATGTTTTTTCAGAAACCTGTTGTCCGACTTATAATTGGAGTAGCAGCTATGCTAGTTTCATGTTTGATATTGCTAAGCCTTCTGTTTCTTCTAGGGAAGCAAGTCTTCTCTGAGCAGAATCAGCAGCTTTTTAATGCCAAGAATGACCTGCGATGGTGGCATTTGGATGAGACTCTTATTCTGGTAGTAATTATTATTGTTGTCATAAGCATGGGATCTAGTTCTCTGGTGGAGGAAGAACAATACATATGGCATTTTTTGACATCCTCGTTTTATTTGGTATCTCTCCGAAAAGTAATGCAACATTTCACAACAAGGACAAAGCAAAATACAAGTACTACCTTGGGTCAGAAGAGGAATAATTATATCCAGATTTGCTCAATTTTTGTGATTCTCATTTCTGGGAGATTTTTGAGAGGATGGCATCAAGGTGGTGTTAATTGGACTCATCTTCCTGACATTTCGAAATGGTTGGAGCAAGCGGGAAGCCTTTATATAAAGTTTTTCCAGCTGGTGTCGGGGATCCTCTTAATCAGCATAAGCTTAGTTTCTCTTCTGTGGTCCCAACTGTCAAAAAGGAATATCGTGACTGTGGTTTCCTTAATGCATGTGTTCCCTGGGTTTCTGGTTCTATATTATATCATTAAATATCAAGAACTTTCATTTGGTACAGGTAGCTATGATGCTACTTTAATGGCTCAGATAATTTATGCCGTCCTAGGTTTCTGTTCAACGACTATTGTTGTTGCTGTACCATGGTGTATACCTCTCCAAAATCATACACTTTCTGTGCATGAAATCCGCTTGCCCGCCCAAAGAAAGGTTTGGGGTTTAGGTTTCAGGAATTCTGCCTATGTGATTGGCTTGAGTTTCGTATATTATTGGTCTCTTTTACAGCTATTATTGCAGCAGCCCATAAACTCATTGCCTGTACTATTTCTATTCTTGCAAGTACTAGCTAGCATTTGGTATTCTTTGCGTTCCGACCAGCATCTCAGGCAATGGGTTGAGGTCAGTTAGATCTTTTAAGTATTCATCAAAGTTCTCTTTTTTGCTTCTGCCTTCTTTAGTATTTACGATGTTTTTATCTTTGAAATATCATGAGCAAGTTGTAAATTCCTAGTAGACCTAACTTGTCCTTAAAGTAAGAATCTTCAAACTCATTGCGAACACATTTCAATTTGCAGAACATGTCAGTTAACATGGATATTCCTATATTAGTAATTTCTTCTAAAAAGAAAGCCAGTTCAAACAGACTTATCTTTGATTCCTTTTTTTTAAAATCATAATGTTTTGACTATCGAAACAACGTGTAATAATTTTTCTAGGTGTTTCTTCCCTAAATATTTAAGTGTTTTAGTCAAAATTAGATTTATGCTATTACTAATCTCTCTTAAAGTTGGTTGACTGTTGGAAAGTGAATAAGGTTAATCCAAATGGGAACAAAGGGAGTAATGAGAACGATAAATAAATGACTAAAGGAAAAGAAAGCAAAACAACAATGGCATCAATATTACCAAATAAAATATGACCAAAAAGAAAAAGAAAAAGAAAAAGGAAAAAAGAAGGCAAACATCATTTGATGAAGATGACCATGATTATACTTGTGTTTTCCATACTACGAAATTCAACAAATATCTTTGTTCATCCTCAATTTGTTTTAGTACTAATGCAGGGAAATATCCTTTGCTTGGACAAGGGTGACATTAACTCTTTTAGATTCTGGAACAACAAAATAGAAGTTTAGCTTCTCAATTGCTATCAATTTCTATAATTCTATTCAATTTTCTTTAACATTCAACTTGAATTAGTCTGATCATGTCCGCTATTGTTCAATACATAATATTTTATGTGGTTAACAACTCTTAATACTATAACTGCTCAATACTAGTTTCACAAGTCTTATTTTTCTCCTTTTTCTGTATCAGGTGGCTGCACTTTATTATATGGGAATGGCAGGCCATTTTGGTCTCGGCAACACCAACACCCTTGCTACAATCGATGTTGCTGGTGCTTTTATTGTAATTTTCTTGCCCAAACATCTTTGCTGTTGTGGTTTCATGCTATATTTCTATTTTCTTCATATTGGAAATGATCCATATTGAATCTGATTTTCCCCGTTGATTTGATTGCCAGGGTGTCTTGAACCACTCGACTATACTTTCTGGCATCTTAATGTTCATTATCACATATGCTTCACCAATGTTATACCTCCTTAGCATAGTGATGTACACTTCTGTGAAGGACACAAGTGGTTGCAACATCGGATCTTTGCTTAAGCGGACACTTGGTTTTCCTTGTCTGGTTCCATTGGGCTTGAATTCCATTCTTTTGATAGCTTACACAATTGTGTTGCTGCTAATGAGGAATCATTTATTTGTTTGGAGTGTATTTTCTCCCAAGTAAGTGCCACAAAAAGTTGAAATCAGGATACATGTATATATATTTTGCTTTGTCATATATGCAACTGAAGGAGAACTTTGGCTTAACTGGTAAAGTCTGCCATGTGACCGGGAGGTCATGGGTTCGAGCAGGTGAAACAACCTCTTGCAGAAATGCAGGGTAAGGCTGCATACAATAGACCCTTGTGGTCCGGCCCTTCCTCGGACCCCCCTCCCGCATAGCAGGAGCTTAGTGCACCGCGTTGCCTTTTTTTATCATATATCCAACTCTTTCTTTGTAAAGACAAGTTGTTTAAAATAGTTGTGGTCCTTTGTTATTCATTTGATTTTGAATTTGCATGGTAACTAAAAGCGGCCGTTCTTTGTTCAGGTTCTTGTACGTCTGTGCTACGACCGTTTGTGTCTGTCTTGGGGTATCTGTTGTAGCTTCAACTGTGATCTATATCTCTTTGGTCTTGGCCTTCCGAGAAAAGTTGCAGACTCATACAGACTAGTCTCAAGAAAGAGTATGACATATGACTAACCCGATCCAAGTGTTCGCTATCAAGAGGTATGCTAGTTGCTTTAGTGTTGAAGGTGATCTAAACGTTCTGGGAAAGTTGTGGATTAAAAGGAAGCATACTACGCCAAAAGCTAGCTTTCTCTATATAGCGTTCCATACTATAACCAGAACAAATTTGACAGGAAAACTTACAGCATAACAGTTAAATGATTCTTTTTCTGCTCAGCAGCCAAAACAGTTGACTGAGAAAACTGAAAATATTGAGCTGTAGATTTTAATTACTAATCGAATTCTTTTTTCTTGCTATTCTCCTGTAAGTTAGAAACAAGTTTTGGCATTTTCAATGTAATATCTGTGTGGCAGTTTGAGTCTGTGAATGTACATTTTAGTCTTGAAAGGCTTCTGTAAAATTTTGTATTTCTTTGTATTTTTCTCTTTATCAATTTGGATACATATTGTAGATTGTTCATGGCTCAATTTTGGACTACCAAAAGTGAGGATATGAGTACAACTATGTTTGAACTTCTTGTCTAAGTATGATATTCTTTGGTTTTTTATTCATATGTTTTTTTTAGTTTTATATGTAGTAATTAGTCATATGTCTCAATGTTTATGAGTTAATACTAGATGTTATTCATTTGTTATCCATTGATTGATAAATTTTCAGCTCTTCACTAAAACTAAAATTCTAGAAATTATGACAACTCCAGCTAATTTATAAGCACTAACTATATCAC
Source organism: Nicotiana obtusifolia (assembly GCA_002018475.1). Lineage (NCBI taxonomy): Eukaryota > Viridiplantae > Streptophyta > Magnoliopsida > Solanales > Solanaceae > Nicotiana > Nicotiana obtusifolia. The sequence continues at coordinate 80,664 of MCJB01051863.1, forward strand.
AAATTCCATTATTGCAGTAGTCTTATCAAGAACCAAAAATGTGAAAGGACCTGTTTGTCAATAAAAGAATTCCTTTTTTTTTGAATTTTTCTTTTTCAAAAATATGTTTGTCCATACAATTTTGCAAGTTTTTGAAATTGTTTTTGAAAATGAGTTTTACTTAAAAAATTGTAACATGTTTTCAAGTGATATTTAAGTCCAAAACATAATTTCAAATTTCAAATATCGATTTTTAACTCAACTTTAGATATTTTTTCTTTCCAGAAATTATATTATTTTTATGTCCACACGCCTACTAAGCCTTTGGTTAATTGCTGCCCAAAGAAAGCATTTGACAGACATACGTCCTCACACTTTGGTTAGTTACCAAATTTACCCTCATAGTTATTAATTTTAGATTAGTTGGCTTTTACATTAATTATTATTGCTATACCACTTAAATAAATTGTTAAATCATTTCCATTGTAGTACTTCAAGAATGCATATCCATTTGAGTTTATGTACTAATATGTAATTTTTGAATGAATTACGTGAACTTCCCTAGATTCTATAGCAGAATTTTAAAGAACTTCCCAACTACAAATTTACGATTAGAATTACTTCTTATATAATCTTCATTCAGATTGAATAAACTCTTTTCCAAGTATAATGTCAAAAATTTATAAAGAATTAATCCAAATAGAGGCCCACCTAATCGCTTAAACTAAAAAAAGCCAAAGAATATATAATATATATATAATTCATGTATTATATATGTATAATTATATATAATTAATATATAATCTATGCATTCGACTAAAAAAAGTAAATAGTGAATCTGGCTATTTATGTTAAAATCCCATTTATCCATCTCACAATGTTGAAACATTTTTAAATTATATATACCTAGCGTCAAAAATTTACACTGTGAGTATTTTCATATTCTAAAAAAGTTTACATATACGTATCATTCAGGTTACCCAATAATGTAAAAATTTCTTTACACCGACTTGAGTACTATCTATATTATTATAAAAGCATGAATGCAATGTCGGTTTACAAAAATAACCTTATAATATTAAACTATAATAACTCATAATAAAAGGACATAACCGGAATTCTAGATATTAACCTTATAATCCTATTAGTTTTAAGATATAATACTACATGTTAGGAATCCTACGTGATTACCTTTAGGAATCCTATTAGTATAATTACTTTGGGACTGTCTAATTCATATAAAATTGAACAAGTAAATATTTTTAGTCATGTAATCCTATTACTAGTTTAATTTGAAAACGTATTATAATGTCCTATTACTAATTTAATTTCAGAATGTATTCGATTGTTCAAATCCATCTAGAAAATGAGAGCCTATATTATCATAAAAGCATAAATAAAATATTAATATATCAAAATAACCCTAAAATATTAAACGGATGAACTCAAAGGGAAAGGATATAACTACAATAACCTATTTTATGGACTACAATACTTTCTATGCTAATATTTAATATTTAAAATTTTAAAATTAATAAAATTTTATCTATTAAATTCTTATTAAAAATATGTAGGAAGGTTTAATAAAATCAATTTTATAAGAATCCTCCGTATTGGCATTACATTACCACTTCATAATGTCCAATACAAAGAAAAATAAAAATAATATTAAATGAACTGCATAAAGAGTTGAAATTGAGAAAAAAAATCTCACGATAATAGATTTTTATATTATATTTGAACTATTTTCCTACTCAAATAATTTTCTTATATCAATTATTCGTTTAATATTGAAAAATACCCAATTATTAAACAACAACTAAGAAAATATTTAAGAATCGTAAAATGTCATATCAATCTTTTACTCTTTGAAAATAAAATTTATGGTGGATAAAATTATAATTAAGATTAAATATTTGAAACAAGAGATGGACTAATATTAAAATCTGAATCAGCATAGAATAAATTATTTTTATGTTAAAACTAAATAATTAATCTTTTAATTAATTATTGAGCAAGAGAATCCAATTCAGTTATTTCTTAAATTCATCATATGAGTAAAATTCCTATTCAAGTTTAAAAAAAATAATAATCTTAGGGTACATAAATTTATTCCATAAAAAGAGCGCTAGAACACAAAGTAAAAATGTTAGCATGTTATTTAGAATTAGAATGTCATATAAGTGCCAGAGTAAGCACAATCAAAGCTAAATCCTAAACAAGAACAAGCTTTCAAGACTATATTATAAAGAGTCGACTATGGTATAACGGGATTATTTTTTGTAGATGTCTCCGGCGGAATCGAAACAATATTTCCATATCATGCATTACTTGCAAATATCATATCAAGAGGCATGACACTGTTAGCAATAATAGCAAGTGGTGTACTAGCAACGATTTTATTGTGAGACCACCCACTTTAGATTTGATATACCTTTTCAAACAACTTAAATAACCATCACAAATATATCAAAGCAGAGCAATGGTGCTAAATTTATAAGGAAAGCAAAATTGATAATATGGGATGAAGCGCTTATGGCTAAGTGTCAAACGATCGAAATAATTGCCAGAAGTTCTAGAGATATATTGGATATTAATGAATCGTTTGGTGAAAAATTAATGATTTGGGAGGTGACTGTCAAGTACTACCAGTAGTTCCAAAATCGATAAAAGCAGAGACTGTAAAAGCTAGCTTGATCTTTCACTATATATAGGTTAATTTTGAAGAAAATATGTATGTCATGCTATAGAAAAACTTAGATACGCCGAGCAGCTTATGTAATTGCATACAGATGATATATAGAAGTTTTGACAATAACGTGATACATGCAAAAATTATCATACTGGTTAAAGTGCTTCTAAGTATATTCTTATATCTGAATTCAACTTTCGTCTTTCGAAACTAAGGAATATCCTTTTAAATTTGAGTGAAAATAATTTTTAGTATGTGTATGTTTTGCAAATATAATAAATAAAGCATAAGAATAAACATCCTAAATATTGGACTATATTTACCATAATATATTTTCTTGCACGAACAACTGTATGTTGCACTTTCAAGAGGGATGTCAAGATCGATAACAATAGTTCTGGTTAAGACAGAGCAACCAACGTATTAGGAGGAAACATACCCAAAAAAATATTGTCCATAAAAAAGTGTTCATTAAGATACCATCACACTTATTACTTTTAAACTATAATATATTAGTTATCTAATTAACATGACAAAATTGATCATTTGTGTAAGCATTGATAATGTCCTTTTATTTTAACTTCATGGATTATGTTAATGTAATAATATTTTTCGGCATTTAGATAATTGTTGTATTATTATACATAAATTTTCTCTCATTTATTAATTTTTTTCCCTTCATATAAATAAACAATTAAATCATTACGTGTCACTATTAACGTGCAACGTACGTTCATAGATGCTAGTATAATTTAAACTCGTGTTAAAGCAATTATGTATAATTGAACCAATTTTACATTAATCACTAAGGGCTCGTTTGGTATGACGGATAAGAAATAATTAATTTCGAAATAAAATTTAAGAAGAGTTTATCTCATGTTTGGTTGGTAGAAAAATACAGTATAATTAATCCCAAAATTAATTATTTTAAAATTATAATATTTTTTATTCCCATAAAAAATAAAATAACTAATCCCGAAAAAATTAGTCCTAAGATAACTTCTTTCCGAACAAATGACCCCTAATTTAACCGAAAGTTGCTGCCCAAAGTAAGCTTATAAATAAACCCTTTTCCAAAATCTCGATGTCCAAAATCGTCATTTACTTTTTCTTCCGAAAACTTCCAAAATTTCACCTCTTGAAAATATAACCCTTAAGCTCCCTCCCCTTCACCTTCTTCTCTATTATCTCTGCAACCACAAAAATATGGAGCAAAACGGCAGCAGCTCCCATTATTCAAAAGCTCAAACTTATCTCACTGCCTCTAAAACCTTTCTTCAACACCGGAATTTCCAAGACTCCATTAAATACGCTCTTAAATCCCTTCAAAATGACCCAAATAACCCTTCCCCTTCACTAATCCTCGCCATAGCTAAAGTTCTCTCTTTTTCCTCCATTGCGGAAGACCCCAATTACTATTCTGTGCTTGACCTTCCTCTTTATACCCAAGATCAAAAACTGATCAAAACAAACTTCACGAATATAACTAATCTCTTAAACCCTAGTAGAAATCAGTATCCTTTCGCGTCGGAGGCTTTTCAGGTTGTACTTAAAGCTTGGTCTGTGCTTTCTAACCCGACCCATAAGATCCGTTTTGATAATGGGTTGAAAAAAGGCGGGACTTTTTGTGAAGCTGAAAGTGGTACTTTTTGGACTGTGTGTCCGTACTGTTACTATGTGTATGAGTTTTTTAAGGTTTATGAGGATTGTTTGTTGAGGTGTCAGAATGACAAGTGTAAACGTGGGTTTCACGCGCTGCCTATTGTGGGTCCACCTCCGCCGGCTGACGTGGCGGAGAAGGGCGAGTATTATTGTTATGGGTTCTCTGTTTTGGGTTTAGAAGGAGGAGGAGGAAAGTCTTTGTGGTCACCTTTTGTGAAAAAGAATGATGACGTGGCAGAGGAGCATGAATTTGATGTGGATGAGTTTATTGAAATTTCTGATGGTGATGATGATGACGTGGCAGCAGAGGGGGATGAAAATGGTATAAAGGATGAAACTTTAGGGGTTGAAAAGACATTTGTGAAAAGTAATGGTACTAGGAAGAAGAGGATAAAAATGATGGCAAAGAGTTTAAAGAAGGTGCTAGGAAAAGGGAATAGAGTTAATATGAGTGAGGTTGTTTATTTCAGAAGGAAATGAAGAAAATGATGATTTTGAGGTAATGGTAGAGAAAAGATTAAGACTAATGAGAATAATGTTGAGTTTTTTGTGGGGGATGATGGTAATATCTATGTTGGTTTGCAAGAAGATTTTGATGTGGGGATTGGAGATATTGAGACTTTTTTAAGTGATTAAGGAAGTTGTTTTCCTCTTAATATATTTCTAATACTTTTGTTGTTGGGGGTTGGGGGATACAATTTAATGTTACCAAAATTGGCACCTTTTTGAATAGGTGGATACTGATGCTAAAAGTCTAATGCAAATATGATTGAGATGGTAGAGAATTGACATGAATCTTTATTTTCATTATTGACTTGCAATATGTGTAGCTTTTTGACTCTTTTTTTGAGTTAGTCTAAACAGCTGAATTAGTTTAGAAGTTTCTTGTGATGAGTAATGATAGGTCTCTTTATTGATTAAGATGCAAATATGCCTATTTCACAGAGAATTGACTTGGACCTTTATTTCAGGGACGGGAGTCTCGGCGTTACTGGTAAAGTTATTTCCATGTGATCAGGAGGTCATCGGGTTCGAGCTGTAAAAATAGCCTTTTGCAGTAATGCAGGGTAAGGCCGTACGATTGACTCTTGTGATTCGGTCCTTCTCCGGATCCTGCACATGGCGGGAATTTAGTACAGTGAGTTGCCTTTTTTTTTTTTTTTCCTTGTTATGATATGGTACACTGTTGAATTTAAAGTTGGTAGGAACTTGTTGGTTCCCCTGTTTGCATGCAATTCTTTCTACTTCATTGCGGCAGCAGGAACTAGGTGCTCTTGGCAAATAGTAAAGAACATGGTATACTTATTTCTTCTGATAAGTCTAAGTTTTGGTGGATACTGGTTACTGTGCTGGTGAGAGGTAGTGTTTGGACATTTGCAAAAATGGACTTTTTTAGGCTACTCTTTAAATTTTATCCTCAGTAATCCAGTGGCCCGTTTCATAGTATTGTGATTGTAGTTACTTCTTTCAAAGCCCTTTGGTTACTTTATGCATTTTAGCTTCAACAAATTCTGTTTATTTTAAAATTTCTGCTCAAATAAAAATATGGGTAACGTGGTGCACGAAGCATTCTACGTTCACGCAGGGTGGGGAGAAGGGCCGCATCCATATGTATAACAAACTCTTCCAGAAAAGACTAAGAACAAGTATGCACCATATAACTATAAAGACATAAATCTTGGAAGTACATGACTCCCACACAAGCCCTCACGAAAACAAAAAATGGTATAATCAAATTATAGAAATTAATAGCGATCAAAGTACACTATACTCCATATAAAGATAAAAATAAAGAACTCAAGGATACGACTCAATGATGCAGAATTACAAATAAGACAAGTACTTGGTGTGATCATTAGTTTGAAGGGGGTGGTGAGAGGGTTGGGATATTTGGGATAGTGGGAAATGAGGGGATAGTAGTTGGAATATTTGGCATAGGAAAATTAGCAGGCAATGGAGGTATGCTCATAACTTTTGGGATTGAAGGAATAGTTGGTAAAGATGGCAATGGTGGCAATGTGGCTATTGGCATGTTTGGGATTTTAGGCAATTGTGGCACAGTAGGTTGTGGCAAAGTTGGAATTTGCAGTAGGCTACGAGCTGCAAAGCTATGGCTAATGCCTGACAAGGACAAAGTCATGACCAAGCAGAAGATAAAGCAATTCTTGAAAGTAGCCATTATATGCAAAAATGAATTAGAATGAATAGCTTGAGTTCTTGAGGAAATTTAAAGGAAGTGGAAAATTGTTCTTTGGTTTGAGCTGTGGGTAAGTCCATGAAATGGTTATATTGAGTATATATAGAGAAATTCATGTTGAAGGATCCAAAAGCTAGGATAAAATGTGGTTGTGGAAACTCATAGGATTGTGTTGTTTGTTCACCCTCTTAACCTAATGCAAATTATGGTTTGAAATATATGCCAATTCTTTGAAGTTCGAAAACGACTTCAAAGAACAAGAGAGGCATTCATTTTAAGGTTATTTTTAAAATTAATTTCCACATTCAAAGTTTGTGTGAAACCATATCCAATTAATCATATCTTTATTGAAAGACAATGTATATGGGTTGCCTACCTATCATCATCATATATTATAAAGATTAATAATAAATATTTTTTATACAAATAGCCGGACGGATTCACTGTTTATTTTTTCTAGCGGGTATACATAAATTATACACTAATTATACACTGTCAGTTATATATTATATATTCGCAAACTATTTTTAGTTTAATGTGTTGGGCAGATGGTTATTTGGATTAAAATATTTCTTGAGTAAAGTGATCTCAAGACATACGTCGCAAAGCACCCTTCCACAAAAGGATGTGCAAAAGAAAGTTAATTAATAAGATAAAATGGTTACTACTACTAAGATAATAAAGATTTTTAATCAGTATCCAAGAGTAATATTGCTTGCAAATACCAAATGAAGTTAGTTCTGTTATTCACCTAATATTTTGAATCCTTATAGTCAAATTAATTACATTATACATAATTTAAACGGGTCCGTCATATAATTCCTTCGAATAAGAAATCACAAAATCAAAATTCGTTAAAGAAGTTTAAGAAGCTTTTAGACTAAGTTGGCATTTCTTCCACTTTCGTTTTCTAGAGTACTTGAAATGCTCTCTTATACGACATAATTAAACAATTATGCACTATTTGAGGACTTTTTCGTAGTCGATGTAATTATTTAATCTGTCAAATAGTTAATATAGATTTATATTAACGTTAATTGCAAATAACTACATGAAGTAGCTTGGTAAATTTTATTAAAAGAACAAAGGTAACTCATATTATCAGATTTAATACAATAAACCTCAGCAATTTTCTTACTTTCAAACTAATTGACCAGTCTTGTTCAAATTAACGTTTCCAAAGGCAAAGTTAGGACTCGTCTAATTATTGCAAAGGCGACCTTAGCCAATCTCGTGCCATAGTGGCCTGCTACGGCCGATCTCGTGATATTTACTTAGGCATGACAAGGCCGACCTCGGACTATTGTGGCCAGCCACAGCAGAACTCGTGCCATTAACAGAGGTATGCAACGGCCTGCCACGACTGACTTCATGTTGTATAGGTCAAAATCCGTCTTCAGAATATTTAGTGTAATATGGCATTAAAGAAAGTTATCGGTTGATCTCGTCCCAAATACAGCGAGGTCCATGATCGAGGTGTCGACATGATCCGTGGTCAAGATGTCGACGGTTATCGCAATCAAGATATCAACAAGGGTCGAGGTCGAATCGATTATTGATAATAGGACTTGTAGCGGCTAATTTGTCAAGCTAGGGTACTAAAAGAGAATATTTTAGTGAATATCCCCTGCGTCTGTAATATTAGGGTTTCCTAGGAATAATGCCTCATATATATAAAAACAAGAGACAATGATAGGAGCATGTAATATTCATTTTCTGACAAGAACACTTTTGAGAAGGAGACTTTCCCTCTTATGAAAATACAAAGATTACCTTTTTACAAAGATTCTTGTTGATATTGTTCCCCACTTTTCCATCAGATTCGAGGACCGTTCATGCGAATCTTAGATTTATCTGTCATTCATCACTATCAGGCAAATTATCCGTTCAACCCATCCATTATTGAGTGAATCATTCTCCTTATTTACTTGAATGTCATTTATTGACATTTATTGTTAGTTATATCTTCCTTAATGTTTCTTCTTTAAGTGTATCTTATATTTACTGCCACCAATCGTATACGAAATCTGTCCCAACTAACACACATCATAGTGCTTAAATATCTAGAGTTATTATCTTTGATTAAATTTAACCCTTCACTATATTAATTTAATAGTTTAAACCGAAAATTATATTCTTCGATCAAACACATGTCATTGACATAGGCTTGCTACTGTAACTTATACAATATGCATATTATGCTGCAGTAGCATATAACTCAAAATTTGCCTTGAGTTATTCGCTCTATATGTCCTAAATTTTTTATTGCATCACGTTTTAAGTACATACTTAAAACGGATAATATATTGTATCTATTAACGTATATTTAAGTACTTTCGTATCATTTTATGACGCATTATTTGAACCTTGATTTTATGGCTGCTCATACTTAATGTTGTATCTGGACTTATTCAAATGCAGTATTTCATCCTTTACTTAACATACGAAAGGCTGAGCAAATTGAAAAAGACCGAAAAGTAAACAATCGAACAATAATAATAATTTTACTAGTAACAAATGCATGCAATAGTACAAACATCCCAATGATATATATAATCACGGTGCTCAAGTATAAAGATATATCCTCAAACTCAACACCAAATTTCAATAAATCCTTAAATCTCTAAGAACACAATATCGTCACATACTCCATAAAGGACAGCCAGGTGTGGGAAGGGCCGGACCACAATTTATTTTATGTAACCTTATCCTGCATTTCTGCAAGACGCTATTTTCACGGCTCGAATCCATGACCGCTTGGTCACATACTCCATAAAAATACTATAAGTAAACAATAGGTACATGTAAATAGTGGTGCAACAACTCAAAATTAGTTCGATGGAGGTGGAGATAGAGTAGTAATATTTGGAATATTGGGAATTGAAGGCATAGGAGGCAAAGTGACCCTAAGGATAGTAGTAGGAGAAATTGTTGGCAAAGTTGGGAGAGGTGTGTTTGGCAAAGATGGCAATGGTGTTGAAATATTTGGCAATTGTGGCACTGTAGGAATAGTGGGCAGTGGAATTTGCAATAGGCTACGAGCTGCAAAGCTATGGCTAATGCTTGACAAGAACAAAGTCATGACTAAGCAGAAGACAAAGCCATTCTTGAAAGTAGCCACTGTAAAAATGATTGGGAAGAATGCTTTTTTTTCAACGTCAAGCTTGCTTGGACACCACGATTATAAAAAAAAATACTTGTTTTTCTCGAGGAAAGGAAGTGGAAATTGTTTGGATTGGGTTATGGGGTAAGTTCTAATGATAGTATTTATAGAGAAATTTATGTTGAAGGATTCAAAAGTTTGGGATGAGATGTGGGTGTGTGGAAGCATGGGAATTTAGGAGTTTGTTCACCTCTTTACCTAATTTCTTTTTAAATTTTGAAGTTTCTCAAGTTAACTTTATATTACTTGAAATCGAACTTGACCTTATGATCCGTCACTTGATTAGCTTCCCTAAAATAATGTATAATCTCGATATTAGCTTGATTTCAATATTTGTTGAATATTATCAATGATGTAGTTCATTCTATAATTACTAGCCTTCCTATGTAAGATCATCTGTGTGACACCTAAAGAATCTTTTTGTAACCATTTTTAGGCACCTCTTCACCTAATGAAAATTATAGTTTGAAAGATTATCAATACCGTCCTTGTTTAATATTTCTTTTTTCCTACTATAGGATCATAAAAAGAAAATAGTGAATGTAAATACTTTTTAAAAAAAAATTTATGCCGCTCATAATGATTGTAGAGTCTCTCGGGGTTGGAGGTCTAATAGTAATCACATCAAGTCCTCCCCCTCTTTATTCAGAATAGCTAGCGAGAGGAATACTACTAATTATCTATGAAAGAAGGCTTTTAAGAATGAAAAAAATCTTATCTTAAGAGTCAAAAATACGCCGTGGAGAAGAGCTTACTTATGAGCAAAAGGGGAGGACGAAGTCGCAGGAGATTCGGTAGAGGAGATAGAGCTGGTAAAGATGACCAGCAGAAGCCTCAACAGAGGAAGAATTCCGCACGAGATAACACGGGACGTTTCCATGCCATAGAGAATCAGGCTCGGCAAAAACGAGACTAGGGACCATGCTCCCAGCTTTCTTCCTGTGTTTACTATTAGAACACAAGCTAAGGAACTCAAAATCACAACACAAGTACCCTTTATTTACTAATTTTAAAGTTTTCGTCCTTTGCTTCATGTGTATAATCTACTTATCTGATTGATTGTTATATGACTTGTTACCAGGATAGATCAGAGAGGGAGAAGATGTTTGACATTTTACCGAAATTGAGGGAAAGTAAATACTTTTTTTAATCCACTTCAGATAAGCATAAGACAAGTTAGTAGGTCAGTTTGGTCAATACCCAACTCCAGATCATTGAAAGTGATTGAACATTTAGGTTAATTAGGAAAACAAAATTTTCCATTTCTGTATTTCTTTCTAATGTGACGAAAAAAATACCAGAGGTGAATGTCTATACATTGATGGTATAAGAAATTATATTATAAATCTCTATGAGAATCATTAATTGATAACATGGTAAAAGTAGTAATTTACCTACTAGCTATTATCATTAATTTACACTAACATTATATACAATTTTTGTATTATATATATATGTGTGTGTGTGGGGACATTGTGGTTTGCGTTCAAGCTCGCTTTCCTCGCTAGATATAGTAATATTATCGTGTGGTTTGGTATATAAGCAGAGCCAGGGGGAAAGGGATTCATCCGTACCTCCTTTGCCGGAAAAATTACACTATATATATGTGGTTAAAATTAATTTTTATGTATATATAATAGTAGATATTGAATTTCTTTAACTTTTTTGTGTGTTTACTTCTTTATATTTTGAATCTTTTTAGTGAAAATTCTGCTCCTCACACTGATTTGGTAATTGTTTGAGAGAAGCAATTGTCTAGTCACCAGCTTGAATCCCTTTTTCCCACCTCCATCTAACTAATTAACCTTGCAGCGCTCCGAGATGGATCTACTATTTAAACTTAAAAGCGGCTCAAAATCCTCTTTTCTTAAATAATCGATCAAAACTTAATATGCATGTTGCTTTTCAAGGTTTTCCACAGAGTATATATTAATGATCCATATATACTGAAAATAATGAATCCAATTACTCGAACCCACTCTTAATACTCTAGATCCGCCTCTGGTTGAAACTACCTATATATGTCATATGCCTTGTTTCATATCTTTCACCTTTTGTGTGGAGGTAAGACTATATCCCCTCCTCGTAATTTTCTGATCAATAAAAGCATGCACCATGTAGTGGGACTTTAATTTTTTTTTTCAAAATCTAATTATGGCTCGTCGAATTGTTTGTTATAATATGATGAGTTTGTTAGCTTGAGGAAATTATGGGGATATTTATGGAGGATAATTAGGGTAGGATATGGAGAGAATAAAATACTGATATTTATTGCATATTTGCTACTATATCATTTCCAGTACACATGCATGCAACTGCATTACGCTAAAAGCTAGAAATCAAGAAACGTAGTTTTATTTGGACTTATTACAAAAGCAGACTGACTTTGAAGTTGTTTAGGTTCTTCGTTTATGGGCGATTGGCTTCTTTTTGCATGTAGGCCAGAGCTTCTTGAGCACTTTGGCAACACTTGCAGCCTCCTCCTCTCCCATATCCGCCGCAGCACCCGTATCTGCATCCTCCGCCATGGCCACCACCGCCATGGCCACCACCGCCATAGCCACCACCTCCATGACCACCGCCTCCATAGCCGCCACCTCCATGACCACCGCCTCCATAGCCGCCACCTCCATGACCACCGCCTCCATAGCCGCCACCTCCATGACCGCCGCCTCCATGACCGCCACCTCCATAGCCGCCATGACCTCCGCCTCCATAACCACCTTGGCCTTGTTTTGCAGCATCTAAATGAACAGCTGACTGGCCTTCATTTGCTGCTACATACATGCAACATATTGTATTTCTTAGTGCATGGAACTAATATTGCTAACTACTATACTTAGTACTCCTTCGCATTTTATTCTATATGGTTAAGTTAAAAAAAGACTAAAGTTTGACGGGTATCAAAAATATTCTTAGTTGCGCTTTCAAATATGTTATGACATTTTTATAATAAGCGCAAGGTAAAATAAAAATCCAACATCAAAGAGTTTTCAAATACAAAAAGATATTATTCCTTTTAAAACATGTCAAAAAGGAAAGAACGCCACATAAAGTACTCCTATCTTTTATTTCTTATCGTTGCGTGAAAGATTAGTTCACAATATAACATCAAGAAGGGTGAAGAGGAAACAATTTCTAAAGGAAAGATTAGTTCACAATATAACATCAAGAAGGATGAAAAAGAAATAATTTCTAAACTAAACTATATTTAAGTAAGCCAAGAATCAATAATGTATATGTTTAAGCAAAAATAGAAATACTACTGTCAAAATCTGACCTAAATCTTTAGAAGTACTGTAAATATTAGTACCTTTTTTCTCATCTTGAGATTTCTCATCAACTGCTAAAGTTAAAGCAAGAAAAAGGGATGCACATAAAAGTGCTAGCAGAAGTAGAGAACTACTGAGCTTCATATCTTGTAACTTTCTTCAGTATCCAAAACCAAAGACTTCAATTTTGAGAGTAGAATGAAACTTTCTTTCAACTGAGCCTTAATTTATACTGAAAAAATCCCACTACAAGATGTAAACTCTGACTTAGGCTCTATAATTTTAGAAATTTTTTCCATTGGATGACGAACTTGAGAAGAAAATTTGCTACTGCAAGCTGGGAAGGAAGCAAAGTAAGCTTAACTAAGCTACGTGGAAGATGTGAAGGCTTTACATCTGGAAACTGAGGTAATGCTACTTAGAAGGAAACATTTGTCACTATCTTCATATAGTCAATCTTGGTGTCTTGGATTGTATTGTTAATCATTGTCTCTCTTTTTCAACCTACTGAGACAAGCAGAGAAGTGGTGCAAGTCAAAAATTCTGACAAATTGATTTTTAAGGAAATGTGAATATATTGTACTTGAACGAGAGGATTCAAAGATATATTTAAATATATAAAGTTGTTGTCATGTTGCTGGGAGGTCATGATTCAAGCCGTGAAAACAGACTCTGACAGAAATGCAAGATAAGACTGCATACAATAGACCCTTGTGGTCCGACCCTTTCCCGGACCCTGTACATAGCGAGATCTTAGTGCACCGGGCTGCCCTTTTTCTATTTACGCAGTATAATTTTTCGATAAAGTAATTCAATTAGACTCCAGCGACTTCAATAGTTGTAACTCCTGGAGGATGAAATGGAGGGGACATGTGGATGTCTTTTTATCAAACTACTCCTATGTTTCAGCAATGGGTAAAAAGATTGACAAAACAAATACTAACTCGGACATAAAATAAAGGAATTGAATTGAATACTCTTCATCGGAAAGTTATACTATACAAATAGGGTACAAACAAATATTTTTGCGTATACATGAATGTTTGATCCCCTTGACAAAAGAGAATTACAGGTTCAAATCCGGTATTTGACTTATTCTTATTCTTTTTAATCCCTTTGTTAGAAATTCTGATTCCGCCACTGTTTGTAGGATGTCCAACTGGAATACTTAGAGTATCCTAGAGGATAATCAAGAGGTAGCATCACCAGTCCATATATACAGAGCTAGGAATAAGGGCTCTTATCGGAGTCACACATTGTGGGATGAGGTCGCTTGACTCCTTAAATAGGCTTGGACAATCCTCATATTATGAGCTAGCGTTTGGGATTGAACTAGGACCAATGTCTGGATCTATTAGAAATCAAATCCATCTGCTGTATCCTCCGATTTTCATTTCACCTATAGGGCACTAGAACTCAATTCTACCTTCAGTGACAAACAAAACTAAGGGAATACAACAGCTGACAAAATTTGGATACATTTTCAATAATGAGATTCAGCATTCAGAGAATGCTGCACAAAATAGACGAATCTACGGATTGATTCTATATGGCTCCATTTGATCAATCCATAATAGTTTTACATATAAGACTAGCAACAAGAGTTACACCATAGTATCGGGGGCAAAGTAGATACATACAAGCTGATAAAATTGAAATTGATATCCCTCAATAAGGTTAAAAGAACCACAAGCATATGCGTAACATCAAAATCTGGAGTTAATATATGATAATCTCAGACATAAATTTATCCTTACTATATTAATTTCAATACAAAAAAGTCCACATATGAACCAATAAGTTTCTCAACAAGTATTAAACAACTTATGCTTTCAAGTGTTAAAAGTCAAAATATGATAAGCAAAAGCGAAGTCACAGAGCTAGTACCACAAATGAACAAGAAACTGATTTGCATTTTGTTTGCACGCGGTTGGAGCCTATAACGAAAGTAGTACAGAGTATTATCACCGAACAATGACCTAGCATTAAATTCCCCTGGATCACGAGACAATATCAAAGCAGAATCAAACAAGGATCTCAGCAATCAGTTATCAGCATTCAAATTTTAGCAGAAAATACCAACAACGATATACTACCTTGCAATCTTACCTTGAACTTTCACCGAACGCAAGCATTACTCCAGCTCCAATTTGCAGACGAAAAGGAAACATGTTGATCATATCCTCAGAAAAAAGAGATCAAATACAATACATTCCACAAACATATGAGGAATTGAGGATACAGGCTTTGGTATCATATAGCTTTCTCCACTCTACTAAGTAATTATCACAAAATATGAACTATAGATGAATTACCTGGTCCCACAATTTCTGAATACCACAAGAATAGCTATACTGCAGCTTTGTATAGCTTATGAACCATACGTCCGAAAATGCGGATCAACATGTAAATAACTCAAACCTCACGAAGAAGAAATGATATATAACTCAAATGCAACTGGATACTCTCAGCTCAGGTACATGAAGAGACTAATCAATTCTAGAAACATAAGCCGGTGTCAATCACATCGCTGTAATTTAAGGCTCTTCACTGCATAAAATTTTATCATCTACCTATAGTTAAACACCAGTTCAAAAGAAAATTCAGGATACTGCACATTTTTCTCTTTAGA
The DNA here is from genome assembly GCA_002018475.1 of Nicotiana obtusifolia. NCBI lineage: Eukaryota > Viridiplantae > Streptophyta > Magnoliopsida > Solanales > Solanaceae > Nicotiana > Nicotiana obtusifolia. The sequence goes on from MCJB01051863.1 coordinate 96,261, forward strand.
TTTTGTATCACAAGTTAAGATTTCAAATATGATAATCACAGAGGTTATACATGATATCTTATGGCATTAGTTTTCCTTTCACCATTATTAGTTGTTAGCCATTAACAGATGTCAACATGATATCAACACTTTCTGCAGACAGATCATACTTAAAACTAAGTTCAATTATAGACTAAGCTCGTAAACTGTATAGACATCCATTTCTTATTCATAAGAGCTGAAAACAAAAGTATCAGCTGTACAAGTATAAATTTCTGGAATTTGTATAAACATGAAAGCAAATGAGGACAATCCACCTCTCAGCTTTCAAGGTCCTTCCTATAGTGACACCCAATCACAGAATGAAGCCAAAAAAAGGAGACGGAAAGTGCAATCTACTTCCAGCTAGAGTGTATCAATCTGGTAATGAAGCTAATCCACTCACTAAATTGTTAGCTCAGACTTTCGAGTGAACAAGAGCAATGCTTTGAACCTATCAGAAAAGGGTGAATGTTTTATCCATCTTGACGAGCAGCTTGCTTCTGGAGAAGAAGGTATTTAAGATCTCCATAAGTTCCAGCAAGATGGAACCAAAACCACCAAACAAACTGATATGGCAAACTCTTAGCTTTTGTAGAATACAATGTCACGGCTGCAGTTGGCCTTAATAGCTTCCTCTAAACCTTGTGCACGGTCAAAGTCAACTTTGAAAGTGACCATGGTGACTCCATCTTTTCCAGTATCATAATCCTGCTTGATGTCCTCTGCTTGGAAATACTGCAGCTGCATATCACAAAACAGATCTTCAGAAATGCACTGCCATATAGTAAACATGCACCAATTATGCTCTTGATGCGTCCAGCTTTTAATTAAGAGAATGGACCGAAAAGGAACGGGAACAGAAGAATCAAACACTATTAGAGAATATAAATAGAGCAACAGCAACAAATATTAGCATTTTTCACACATAAGATCAAACTTACCTGATGATACAAAACCCCTAACAGGTCAAAAGGAACCTCCAAGCCCATTGGAACCTGAAGCCAAAAGTATTGCCTAATTAATGAGTAGGTCTCGAGTTTATGCTAAAAAGCGTAGAATGAGATGAAAAGAATAGGATCAGCATTAGAAATGGAGTTTGAAACTATGCTTATACAAAATGGGCAAGGGACAAGGGGTAGAAAGCTGCTCAAGCAATAGTTTGTTACTTTAGATTTTATGAGACACGTTGAAGCATTTCTCAAGCATTCTGCAGCAACTCCTCCATAAGCTCTAACTAGACCGCCAGTGCCAAGTTTAATTCCTCCAAAGTACCTGCGATTTAGAAAAGCGACAAGATAAAGATACATATATACTTTCACTTCTTGGAAACAGTCCCCGGTTTAGGTGCATGAATTTTCTTTTAACCTCAAGAAAGATGCAAGTCTAGTCTACAGCTCCTCTAACAAAAAGTATGCAAGTATTAACAATGTTTACTGAATACATGGGATACCTGATTACAACAACCATGACTCTATCCAATCCTGAGGATGCAATTGCAGAATGTATCGGTTTGCCAGCAGTACCGGATGGTTCACCATCATCATTACTCCGATATTGTTCTCCAACCTAAATAGAACAAACGATAACAATTTTCTCATGGTAAGATAAAGAGCTAAATTTGGAGAAACCTAAAACTAGAGAGACTTTGTTCCTTAGTTGTCAATCTAAGCATAACATCAAGCAGTTGCTATCATTATGGATGAAAACAGTTGTAACTGAATGCTTCTCATTAAAAGTCAGTCACATGTTCTCAAGTAACCAATGTATCAACTAAAAAATCCCAAACCATTACAACAATATCAACAACTAAGTCTCCCAAACAAGTGGTCGGCCTCACGGACCATGATACTTCACATAAACTCAACTAACCTCACGGACCATGATACTTCACATAAACTCAACTAAGGAGTTCTTTATATTTTCTATTGACTTATAAATCTCTAAAAGGCTAAATAACTCCAGAGCATACACTTACACTTGTTTTCAATAGGTGTGGTTGTATTATATATTAAAACTACTTTTTTCCACCAAGAACGTTTTCTAAAACTCTTTGACCCCCGAATTTGGAGTATCCTACTTTCACGCAATTCACAGGGTTCAACAAGCAATCGATATTTCACGATCAAGGGTGTAATACTCTTTGTAGTAGCGGTCCTTATATATCGTATTAACAATCGAAATATGTTCGAAAGAAAAAATCTCTATTTGATAGGGCTTCTTCCTATACCTATGAATTCCATTGGACCCAGAAATGATACATTGGAAGAATCCGTTGGGTCTTCCAATATCAATAGGTTGATTGTTTCGCTCCTGTACTTCATCAAATACCAAATATTCCTAACATATTGATATAGCAATAAAAACATGATTTTGGCCATAAGTACATACCTTGTACGCCCAACAATTATGAGTAGCTCGAGGGTCTTTTACCTAAAATCAAATCCAATCAAGTATTACAAAAATATAACCAAAAACCAAACTAAACACAAATCTTCAAAAACAAATTCAACATTCCAATTCCAAGAACTAAATAAATGCAAAGATTCAATCTTTACTCAAAAGGGTACCTCTGAAAGGAAAGATTGAGCAGAACGCTCGTCAGGAATGTGACCAGCAATTGCAACAAATTTGCTCTTTTTTATTTCTCTTTCAAAAGTGACCCTTTCTTTAATTGTTGTAAATGCACCTTTATTGTTATTGGGATTTGAACTACTATTACTGCTGCTGCTAGTGGAGACCATTTGTTTTCCGGTGCCGGAAAATAGGATCGCCGGCGAGAAAATAAGGCGTTGGTTACGGCGGTGACGGTAGAGGTGGTGGTTAAGTTTTGAACAAGGAGTGGAAAATAACCAGTTAGCAGACATCTATGGCAGCTATTTCGTGCAGATTGAGGATATTGGCAACCAGTGTAAAATTAAAAAGGGTAAATTGAAATTTTTACCCATTTAGTTTATAAAATTGCGATAACTTACCCCGTAGTTTTGGTAATTACGAATTCGTCTTCGTAGTTTAAAAAGCTCCCTAGTAGCAACCATACTTCTTGAGCGTAATTAAGAATCATTATGAAACTACAATTGTGCAAAGAAGAAAATCCTTCAAAATGGCTGTCATTTAACACTAGGAATCAAAGGTAAAATTTATACTCCATCTGGTTGGAAAAAAGGTTTTTTACCTTGTAGTTGTTGTGAAAAAAGGCCTACTTAGGTTCAAACAGTAAAAGTATAATCAACAACGAGTATATGAAATGGATGAAATTCTAATAAATATTTATTCATTTGATGTTTATATAAATACTTGATGTAATTATTTACCATATAATTCCTTCGTCTTATACCAGAAATTTCTAGTTTGAGCTCATGCTTTTTCTTCAAGTAGTCCATAACTTCATATATGGTGCAATTCCCTTTAGTAGACCACATACCACGCATATCTCTCTGGTAAATTAAATACGGCGTGAATTAAAATTAGTTACATGAGTAGGGATGGTAACGGTATAGGGTAGGGTTTTAACTAAATCCGTAAAAATTTTAACTCGCTCTGCCCCGCATAGCAATTTTTTTTTTCAACTCACCTTGCCTAGCACCCGCAAAGATCCGCCCCATACCCGCCGCATAAATTTTGTTTTTCTTTTTTCTTTCATTCTGTTATTTAACTAAAACAAATAAGTTAAATATTTTATAATTGTGTAAAGTGGAGAGCTTATTTGTTACATTACTCAAGCAATTTAATACTTTATATTTTTCTTTGTGTTTTCTTTTCCACAAAAAGACCCTATTTGATTTTCGAAAAGAAAAATGTTTCAAAATTATAATTTAACTGCTATGCTTGACCAAATGTACTCAGTCCTTCCTCGTCATTTTTATTGACCCACTTCGTGTTTACAAAGTAAATAACTCTCTTCTTATCTCTTTTTAAAATTCTGTTTGATAGTATACCATTTTAATTATTTTCTAGTCATTTTAAATTCGAAAATTGGTTGTTAAATAGTATCTTCTGTAGTTGTAAAATATATATTAATACTAGCATAAACAAAAGAAAAAAAGAAAAACCAACGACTTTGTTAGGCTAGCAATTTATCAGTTCAATTGTTACTGGAAAAGAAAATTGTCATACACTAAATTAATATAATTGGGTCTTGCAAAAAATGAGTTGATAACATCACCAGATAACATAAAAAATAGAAATAAAGAAAAAAGTTTAATAAAAATAAACAAACAAAATTGGGAATAAAAGCAAAAAAGAAGCGGATTGCTTTAATGGTCTCAATCCACAAACCGCACCGCCCTGCTTGAATTTTTTATAAAAGACCAATCAATCCGCCTCACCTCGTCCCGCAATTGTCCCGTCCCATTTTCATTCCTACATGAGGGTGGCGTGAATCTAAATTAGTTAAAGCAGTATGTTTCGAACAAAAATTTATAACAATTCTGTCGTTAGCACACAATATCAATTCCATATCATTCTCACTTTTCTTCCTTTTTAAAATTTATCTCTATAAGTTTTAAGCTACAATTGAGGCCAGATGAGATATTTATACCAGATGTTTCAAATGCTGAGAACAATTGGCAAAAGCAAGAAAAAGCCCACATATTATGAGTATCTATTCTACGAACTTTCCATGAGTTTGAGTTTTGGAAGAAGAATACGCAACCATTGTTTCTGCTTATAGCCTCGAACACGTAATGTATGGGGTCGAATCCGATTGCTTGCATAGAAAATATCGGTTTTGGGATTCGACGACCAACATCTACTGGAGTCACCAACCGAGAAGCCCGAGACCAGATGTCGTCTGAACGAAGCTCGAAGCTAAAGCGCTCGAGGTGAGATCGTCGAGGCCAATGGGGATAAAACATCCTATGGTAAAGTTATCAGATTTGCACAACTGAAGGACCGAAAATCTTGTGATATACAAGCATCTCGGCGGGAATCGCAGCTCAAATCAATAAAGACGTTGAATCCATTAATTGTAGGAATATCTTACCTTGTAAATGAGATTTTTGTCTTGTATAGAATTCTTGACCTTTCCTGTATAAACAGACAGCCCCATTTGTATAAGGAACACAACATACAATCAATATACAAAAGCTATAGTCTACTTTGCTCGTTCATCTACTTCATATTTTATTTCAAAGGGCTTCTAACACAAGAAGATTGCTCAATCTTGACGGTTTGCTTTTTCCTTGTTCACTAATTTAGTCTCTATTTCTGTTTATTCTCTAACTGTATTAAATCAGATCGTGTATCCTTAAAATCACATATAAATTTAATTGTTAATCATAATCAAGGGTAAACACTTAAAATAATTTTACTTCATTCGTGCATAAAACGTGAATTCGTAGAAGATAGGTATAACCCTCTATATATTTATTCTGAGAGCTTTAAAAAATAAAAAGTTTAAGATATTTCAGTTTTCCAATAAATCTTTTTTGAATTTATGAAAATATTTTTCGCTTTAACTTGTTTGATCAAACTTTTAAGAAGGTTAACATACTTATTATAAAGAGTTAAGATGTTTGATCGAAATTCTCCAAAAAATAAAATATAAATGCTATTGAGTTGTAGGGGCTTTTTTTTTTTTTTAATTGCTATAGTGAAGAAGTTGGAAAAAAAACTTCTCCTTAAAGATAGAAATATATGTTATTTTAATTTTTGCAGCATAAAAATCTACTTACAGAAAGAGTTATCGAAAACAAACTATTCTACAATACCTACAAAAATGCTAGCCAAATTATCTTAAAAGTGGAAACATAAGGTATTTTAGTCTTTTAAAAAAGACTCACCAAAACGCAAATTGCTTTTCAAAAGTGTCTTTTATAAAATTCGTTTAACAAAAATATAATTTTCAACAGACAATGATTTTCTACAAATTGCTTTTCAATACTAAACAAAAGCGACAATACAATGATTTTATACATACTACTGCTTTATTTAAAAGTGCCTTTTATAAAACTCGTTTAACAAAAATATAATTTTCGAGAGATTGAAGGAATGCCCAATAATCCTTCGGGGGTTGGTATGTCCTTTCAGTTCTGGTCTGAGGAAGGCCGATCAAAGAAAGGCGGAACCGGCCGGGGGTATTCGGCATAGGCGGAGAGAGCATCTAAAGGGTTACTTCACCTTTGGTGATCACACACTGACCTGGACAATCACTAGCTACAATCGATGGAATTTTGATTGAAACTATTCATAAAAAAGCCAACTCGTTTAACAAAAATATAATTTTTTAAGAGAATTTTGTTTTAACAGAATAAGAAGTCGCTTTGGCCGAGTGGTTAAGGCGTGTGCCTGCTAAGTACATGGGGTTTCCCCGCGAGAGTTCGAATCTCTCAGGCGACGATTTCCTTTTGTCTTTTTTGTCCATTTTTTAACACCAATGGGCCCAGGAAACTCAGCTGCCATTCACCTTTTGCCACGTAAGAGAGAAAAAAGTAAATGAACACCTTCCCCTAATAAACCCAAAATCCCAAACGCGGTGACTCGGTCGTGTCTTTCCAGCTTATAGGCGATTGCGTCAACATTTTGTTCCTTTTTATTACTATTCTCTATTGGGTCCCACAAGTGTGAACAACTCACAAGTGGAGTCCAAGTCAAGCACTCAGGCTGTAATTCGCATGTGATCGAGCTCAGTAATTTTTATTTAAACAGTATATTTATATTAAAAAATTTATTAAATATATATAAATATTATATTTAGAATTCAGTTATTAACGTTTGAAGTTGTCATTCTAAAATTCAAATTTCATAGAGAAAATAATATTGTGCAGTATATAAAAAAATATACAAATTCTACATACTTTATGTGACTACTAAATATAAATAATTTCGCCCACGAACTAAAAATGATATTTACCCACATTCATATAGTTGAAATTCAAGCTCTGCTTCTGTTTACTATGACACAGCCATTGAACCAATATTAGTCGTTAAATTTTATTATAACGTACTACACTGTTATGATTTATGACCACACAAACAACTTGCAAAACCTTTCGTGTATTAATATGGGAAGCATGAGCAACCTTTCGCGCACGAGATAGCAATGACAGGAGATTGACCGCGTTGGTGATTTGTCACTAGGCAACACATTACACATTAGCAGATGGATGCTATAAATTCCTCCGAAAAATCATAAAATATTGTGCGGAGATGCGAGTAAATTTTATTTTAACGTACGAAAATAGCTTAGGCATAAATAAATAAAAATTAATGATTTTTTTTTTTTTTTTGTGTGTGTGTAAAAGTATCATGGAGTAGATATTACGCATGTAAAACTAGCCACAAACAGCAGATGCTAGCTTTCTCCCATTTTCCATAAACAGTTGACCGCACAATTGGATGGCCCGAGAGACCAAAATGGAGCATCAAATGCCAAGTTGATCCGTTGGCATTAATAGGGTTTGAAAATGATAAAATAATATCTTTTATATTTAAAAAAATTACTTTTAGACATCTCATTTACTTCTAAATGAATAATTTATAGTTATACAAATAATTTATGCTTATTTTAAATCCTAATTTTTTTTAAAAAAAATTCCTTCTTAAATTTTATGTTTAATCATAACACATCACGTAAAATGAGACGGAGGAAGTATATGTTAACGTTTTTTATTGCGCGGTTTCAAAGTGCCGTGTAAAATTTTGGGTCCCCTTTAAATTTTGGGATCTTTACATAAATAGCTCATCATATTCACTGTTTCCTTTTTTCTAATCATTTACATACATTATACATTGATTATACACATGTAATACATAAATTATACATATATTATACTTTTATTGATTATTTTTTATTTAAATAATTGATTGGACGGCTATTTAGGTCAAATCTTCTTAATTTTTATTCTCAACATATACATACGCGCCAAGAATTTTCTGCAGAAAAAGAAGGTCATATGATCCATTAATTAAACAATGTGGAATTTCAACTTTTTGATGGCATAATTCCTTCGCGTAACGAATAATATGATCCATTACTGTAACAAAATGGCATTGAATTTATCGAAATGGATACAAATAATTCATATATATCACTTGACTTGACTAGCTAAAGATCGGAAAAAATTAAAAAGGAAAAGATCTTTCTGGAAATTACGTTCAAATAAAGGAATTCCTAGAGTTGGAAAGGTACGTAGAAATTAGTATGGAGTAATATTTTCAAACTCCTGTTTTGAAACTAATATCTACAAAATCAAATTCAAACACGCACGTTATTTTCTAAAACTAAACCTAAAATCAATTTCTTAGACAATATGCAATTGTTGCCCTACTTAGGGTTCATGCTATTTTTTTCACCATTACTATTACGAGGGATCGATAATATTCTCACTTACTCTTCATATGGAGGTTGCTCCTACTATAATTCAAGGGCCCATCAGCAGAAATGTCTCGAGGAGTAGTTAAACGGACAGGAGATAATAACAGAATAATTGTGTGCACTGGTGGACCTTATACTTATGTATCCGGGGATGACGACTTCCTCGTCGAAGGAAGTGGAATATGTGATGGCGGAACGCTGACCAAGATGATGGATATTCCAAGGAAGATCGAAGAAGATGAATGAAGGACCTCCAGGCGAAGTCAACTTATTCAAGAGTCCTCTTTAATTCAGGTAACTAATTAAGCGCATCTATCTACCAGCAAAGACAAGTTAGAATGGTAATCTATGCTAGGAGTGCCCCTTACCTAAAACCTTAAGTAGCTCACTGAAGGAAGTGTGAAAGTAAGCAAGCAAAGTCTCAACCCGAAATCAATAGCCCGCAAGAAATAGAAAGGAAAAAGACCTCCTCGTGCGAGTCCCCATGCAAGAAGGCATTTTTCACATCTAAGTGATACAATGGCCATGATCTTTGTGTAGCCAAGGAAAGTAAGATTTTAATAGAAATGATACAATGGCCATGATCTTTGTGTAGCCAAGGAAAGTAAGATTTTAATAGAAATGACCTTTGCCTCAGTTGAAAGGGTCTCGCCATAGTCTAAGCCATCATCGCCCCCTCTTTCCAGAATATCTGCTATTCGTTTCGCCATTTCCCCTTTTGTGAGCTCAGAAATTTGCTCATTCACGTACGGGGACCTTTCGATTTCCGCATTACGGCTTCGAAGATTATAACTAAATTTAAAATGAAATGCTTAACAGTTAGAGCGAGTCTTAAGCAAGATTAATAAAACAATCAAATAATAACATAATGTGGCGTCTCATTGACTTTTTCTTATAAACCACATGGGAATTTTGAGAAAATATAGGAGTATTAGATATTCAAAGTTGTTTAAACCCAGATTTTCTTACTGTTCTATATTTCCTACCATACTTACTTCAAAAGCTCCCCAAAATTAGGATGAAAATTAGGATCTTCTCTTAGATCTAGAGAGCATCATAATCTGCAAAAGACTTTCTTACCATCACTTTTAATTTTTTTTTTTTTTTACTAAAAGTGTGTTGGTAAATAGTAGAAAATGAATTATTTTTAATCAAATTTAAATCTTACATCTAATAGCCTTTTTCGCCAAGCTTTTTTTAGCCAATTTTTTATTTTTTTCAAAATTAATGTGTTTGCCCAAGTTTTTAGGAGGAAAACAAAAAAACTTTCGATAGAAGCAAAATCAGGTTTTTAATAAGCAGAAAAAGTATCTTCTCTCTAAAAATATTTTTTTAGAGCACTTTTGAAAGAAAAAATACGATTTAAAAGTACTTTTTAAAAGCTTAATCAAATATTAATAATTACTCAAAAGTAATTTTTAAATTAATTAGTCAAATACAAACTGTTTTGTCAAAGAGGCTGTAAATATTTTAGTACAAAATAAAACATGATAGCCAGCTGTATTTTCCTAAGTTTCTTTCAACTTCATTAATAGTACTCCCTTTTTTGTTCTCTCTTGTAGTATAGCATCACCACGTGGAAATTTCCAATAAATAAATTACCATGTCCCAATATTTGGCAATTTAATATTTTTGGTAAACATGTTTTAGTAAAGAGAAAAAAAAAGAGAAAGAGAACCCGCGTATGCTTTCCCCAAAACCCTATTTCCACTTCATTTCCTTTCTTTTGCCCTTTCCCTATAAATTCCTTTCTTCTACCTCTTTCTCAACTCACCAATTCATTCTTTACTGCTTATGTCTCAGAGACCTAACGTTCCACACTTCGCATCTTTAGCTTTTGGTCTTCATTCCCATCTCCTGGTTTCCAGTGAGATGAGCTCTAATTCCAACTGGTCCTCTTGATTTGATCCATTCTAATATCAATTTTTTTAGAGTTCAAACAAATTCTTAATTCTTTTTAGTTCTTATATTTCATACAATTGAAATACTAAAATTTTCGATTTCGGTTTGATTTCTGAAATATGGGTGTTAAAGGATTTGTTGAAGGAGGTATTGCTTCTATTATTGCTGGGTGTAGTACTCACCCACTTGATTTAATTAAAGTCCGAATGCAACTTCAGGGTGAAACTCCAGCTCCGGCGCCGGCTGTTCAGAATCTCCGGCCTGCACTTGCCTTTCACAGTGGTACTCACGCTACGACTCATATTCATGTTCCGGCGCCGCCACCTCCGCCGCGCGTGGGGCCTGTTGCTGTGGGTGTAAAGATCATACAGCAAGAAGGCGTTGCTGCTCTGTTCTCCGGCGTGTCGGCGACTGTTCTCCGGCAGACACTTTATTCTACCACCCGGATGGGGTTGTACGATATGTTGAAGCAGAAATGGACCGATCCGGATACTAACAATATGCCTTTGTCGAGGAAGATCGTCGCCGGACTTATTGCCGGCGGTATCGGAGCCGCCGTTGGAAATCCGGCCGACGTTGCCATGGTCCGCATGCAAGCCGACGGCCGGCTCCCGTTAGCTGAGCGGCGCAACTACAAAAGCGTCGTTGATGCTATAACGCAAATGAGCAAGAGCGAAGGAATTACTAGCCTGTGGCGTGGCTCATCTCTTACGGTGAACCGCGCTATGCTCGTTACAGCATCACAGCTGGCATCGTACGATCAGTTTAAAGAGATGATCTTAGAGAAGGGGCTGATGAAGGACGGGCTTGGGACCCACGTGACTGCGAGCTTCGCCGCCGGGTTTGTGGCGGCGGTAGCGTCGAATCCGGTCGATGTGATTAAGACACGTGTCATGAACATGAAGGTGGAGCCCGGTACCGCCCCACCTTATAGTGGGGCCCTTGATTGTGCTATGAAAACTATCAAAGCCGAGGGACCCATGGCTCTTTACAAGGGTTTCATTCCTACAATCTCAAGGCAAGGACCATTCACTGTTGTGCTCTTTGTCACACTGGAACAGGTCCGGAAATTACTCAAGGATTACTGATGATGACGAAGAAAAATATTTAAAATGTTTCATTTAATTAATGTTCTTAATTTAAAATTAGCTCCTTAAGTTTAGGAGAGAAGTAGTACTAAGTCTATGGTCAGATGTTGTGTTCTTACTATTATATTACTTATATATATATATAAAAAAAATCTCGTTTGGTAGAATTATTCTTGATTAAGCAACTGTTGATTGAAGACAAGTATTGTAGTTTCTAATTTTCTGATTTTTTTTGCTTGAAGTAGAATTTTTGTGAAAAAAAAAAGCACGAAATGGAATTTAATTGAGGCTAATAAGTATAGGTAAAATTATCGATAGTTTATGCTTTTGGACCACCAAATATTTTTGCTTAATGGGTTCGAAATCAATGGCGGATCTAGAATTTTTACCAAGGGATGTCAAAATATAAATAATTAGATACATATCGCTATAGTGCAATTTTCCGACGAAGATACCCCTTGATTCAATGTGACTCCACCACTGTTCGAGACTACTTGTATAAATATTAGTAAGTAAATTTCTTAATAGAACTATAGACCAAAAAGCCTATTTGTATAATACGTACTAAAAGCGTAGTACAAGTCAATTGTATAAAATGTGCAAACCACATAAACCAAATTTAAACACCAGAAAAAACTTCGACCAATTCTATAGCATCTCACTAACTCACTTGACAAAGTCGATCCTTTATTATGTGTAAACCACATCAATATTCCATGTTTGTTTAACAAATTTCAAACCAATTACATCCCAAAGTTGGGTATAATCATTTGATATTTACTGGTTCTACCAATTCGAATTCACGCCGCTTAAGACTCATTGTTTTTTCAAAATTTTTATTGTTTAATAAAGCTCGAACACGAGATTTCTGGTTAAGAGCAAAGAAATCTCATCTATCCTATCATATTTTATGGTGGTGAGTCGAACATTTAAAATTGTTATTAGCTGGACAAATTATAATACTCTGTCTATCTAATGTAATGATTCTAGACATTTAGGGGTCGTTTGGTACGAACACAAATAATGCAGGGATTAGTAATGCAGGGATTGTAGTGCTGGGATTATTTTTTATCAAGTGTTTGATTCATTGTATTAAAAATTAATTATGCAATGTATAAGTCTGGATTTAGTAATTTTAAGTCTTATCCATGTATAGCTAATCCAAGGATTAGTAATCCCTTGCTTTCCTTGGTATTAGTTAATCCCTCATATGAGGTATAACTAATCCATGTATTAGGTAGGAGTAAATTGAATTGACCAACCAAATATGATATTGGACGGATTAAATTTTTATACGGAGATTATTTTACTTAATAGGCCTACCAAACGACCCCTTAAAACTTAAAAACGATTTATTAAATATGTGGCTCCATTGGTAATATAAAAGCAATGTTTTAAACAATTAAATGATTTATTTAATTACGAAGAACAACTAACACCATCTTACGTAAGTGGGAACAATATATCATGCGCACCTTCAAAGGACAACAAAAACAATGTCAAAATGGCTTTTGGCCGCCAAAAAAGATTATACTATTAAACTCTATTTATTTTCACACACTTTAGAAAAGCTTGACCTAAGAAATTTTGAAAAAGTCGTGGTCATACTTCTAAAAGTCAAAAAGTGTTGAACGCCATTTCACTATTTTTTTTTTCAAATTTATATATCAAAAGATATCAAACATTACATAATGTTATGTCACCTGAATAATTTTTATTAGTTAGAACATACAAAAAAAAAAAAAAAAAAAAAATTCCTACAAGATCGTTTCAATGCATTTATTTTAGTAACCAAAAGCTGTGGTCTCTTTTACAAAATGAAACGGTTATTTCTAGTTATGACTTTTATTTTTTTTATATATTAAATACAACTTTCAGGTTTTGCATAGAGGCTATTACTGTTCCTAATAATAAGAGAATAGTCAAATTTAATTAATTATGTTAGAAAAAAGCTTCCTGCATTGTTAGACTAACTTGAATCTAGAAAATAAGCTATTTTCGCTATAGTATGCCCGTTATAATAACTTATTTTGCCAAGCTTAAAAAATCAGTTATTTTGAAAAGTAGTTTTTTTTTAAAGTTTTTTTTTTTTAAAAGTACTTTTGGTTAGAAGCAATTTTGTGTTTAGCTAATCAATTTGAAAAGTACTTCTGAGCAAGAATTAGTGTTTGGCCAAGCTTTTAAAAAGTGATTCTAAATATATTTTTCTCAAACGTACTTTTCAAAAAAGTGCTTTTTGAGAGAAGCTATTTTTTTTCTACTTCTCCGAAACTGCTTCTGCTTCTGCTTCTATACAAAATCACTTTTTTTTTCCTCAAAAAGTTTGGTCAAACACGTTAACTTTGAGAAATTTTTATTTTTATTTTTTTTTGAAGAAAAGGCGCTTTAGGCTTTGGAGAAACTTGGCCTAACAGACTAATAGTCTCACCCCATCAAGAGTTCGATAAGATGTATGTGATATTTTTATTCCTTTTTAGAGGTTTCATATTCGAATTCTGAAAATAAAAAATTTTCAGATTGAGAGCACTTCGCAGTTAAAAGGTTTGATATGACACAATTTTATATTAATCGAGCTAGTAAATTTTAAATACTGAATGTAGATACATAAATAAAAAAGAAAAAAAAAGGCAAGGTACGTCTAGCTAATTGACGCGCTCACCTAGTTTTTTATTTTAGTACTGCCCTTTGATATCATCCGATTTTTTACCCAAATATCTTTTTCTTCTTTCTGTCGCTACCCAAATAATTCAATCCAATTAAAAAATGGGTTCTAAGGGTGCTAGGCACATGCATATAGGCCCTAAAAATGTACTTTTTCAATGTGGCTTTTGTTTTTAAAAGCTCTTGATGACTTTTTTCTAAAATAAAAAACTTTTGCAAATTTTCTGAAATTCAGGACGAGTGAAGCAAGTTCAAAAAGAGTGAATCGTCGAATAGGGAAAGTAATATCACGACAAAAGCTTTTTAGGTTGGAAAAGCAAGCTTCTTCTTTTCGATCTGGTAGGAGAGGAAGGAGGACAGAGCTTTCGATTAAGCATTTGTGTGGGTCTAGCTCTGTTTTATAAGGGCTTCTTTTCTTAGCTTCAACTGCTGGAAAGATAATTCATGTGCAACAACAAAGGTCTAGCTAACACAAACGCCAGGTAAATTCTAGGGCAAGCTAGCTAGTCGACCAAAATTAATTATATCCGCTATCCAAATATATATTATAATATACAATGATTATGTATAAAAAGTATATCTTTTTTATATATTAATATACAAAAAAATATTTTAACGATTATTATTTATGGGAGAGACTATATAATATGGATAGGATACAATTTCCTAGCTCTTAATTTTGGAGTGGTTGTACAATATAATTAGGGATACATTCTACCGGCTCTTATTTTTGGAAGCAATTGTACAATGTAGTTAGGGAAGAAATTCTTTCAACAAAGATGTGAATTAGGAATAATTGGTCGACGAAAATGAATCGCAGACTGAACTTTGATATACCCCAGAACGAAAAAAGTTTGTTACCACAAAATATATTGGCAATCGCTGATATTTTAATTGGACTGAAATTTATAATGCATGCACTTGACGTATGATGAAATATAAATATATTCATTATGTAGCATATCTTTTACAAAATCAATTTGAATTGACCCTAGTTTATCTAAAAAATGATATATTTTGCCGGCTATTATTAGGTCTCATATCTATCGGACAAGATGCCAATCATCTTTCCTTCCTGCCAACACAACCCCATTTTCCTTTTAATAATTGAAAGTTGGGACCAAAAAGCGGAGGAAATTTCTTGAGACAAGCAGCATAATTCTTTGTTATTTATAATGCATTGCATCTTTGGCATAATGTTTTTGGTTCATTTGCAATGAAGATTGGCGAGTTCTTCTTCCTATAGTTGGCACGAGAATTCCTCTCAAAGGGGAAGAATCTGATTCGATCTCCAGACTTATAATCAACTTATGAACAATGGTCTGTCTCGTTTTATTCCTTAGAATGTGCCTCTGAATATTTTTGATGAATTCTTGAACATGCACTTCTTTACATGCTTTGATACTCCTATAATTGTAGCCCATATTTGACTACATCCACTGAATTCTTCTCTTTTTATATATCTATTTTTCTAATGAAAATATTCTCTTGGTTCCTATTTAATTATTACCAATAAGAAATCAGAAAATTTAAATAGAATCTATGCAATATTGCTATCTTTAAATCCCTCCAAAAGAGAGTATATGTAATTTAGTTGCATATTTGTCCTTATTACCACTCGTCGGGTAGTTATTCCGTAACACCACTAATTGTTATAGCACTAGTCCTTTTTGTTCGGCGTTAGGAGGCCCCACGAGTCGTTGCTAACGTCATCGATTGTTTTGAACACATATCGATTTATACAAGGTGATTTCATAACATAATTTTAACAGAGATATGTTAATGTCACATAATTCTTTTTGTCTGTTTCTTTAAAAAAATAATAATTTTATGTTAATGTTTGATCCGCATAATACGAATATTGTTGGGATGTGTCCACATAGGCATGCGTTAGATCGGTACCATAATACCATAAATTGAGTTTAAATAGAGAAATAATATTTTATATAGTCGATCCTAATTTATTTGAGATTAATGTATAGTTATTAGTGTTGTTATGTTAATATTTGGGCAACGAAAGTACTTCCCGTATGTTTTTGTTGTACAACTTTTTTTTTATATCATGTTATGCCACATATATTGGTCGGGCAGATCTAAAAATAATTATATTCTGTTCGCCACTAACAAGCAGTAACATCACTTATATTAATTTTATATGACAAACTATATTCTTAAGGACAACCTATTAAAAAAATTATAGGAAAAAACATTTTTTTGGACGGAGAGTAGTAATTTTCAAATAACGTGTTGAGTGGTAGGTTGTCTGATTTTTAATTAGGCCTATGATTCTCTGCCTGGTCAAATATATGGGACTAAGAAGGAAAAGGATTTTACTTTATATTTTTACATTTTACTGTATTTTAATATATTGTAACATGTAACTTATCATATTTTTTGAGTTACTAATTCTCACTTTTAAGGAATGATTAGCTGTCATTATTATTTAGATAACTTGATAACATAAAAATTATTTTACAATCAATATATATAAATTAAACTCAGATAAAAAATAGTTGCTACAATCCAAACGCTCAAATTCACAGACTGCAAAAATAACCACTTTTTTTTTTGTTGCAAAAATAACCACTTGAACTAAGGCTAATACAATAATTGAATAGTACTGTAATAAAGATTTAGGTCCAAGTACTTTTTTGCTGGAACCAGGACAGAGGAAACAACATTGTATTAAGTAGGACAGCTACCATTTAGTGCATAATTTAGCAGTCACCATCATTTTCCAATAGTTCATTACTTCTTTATCTCAAGGCACATTAATCTCCATTAAACACTTGGATCCATATTTATAACATAAATCAAAACCTAACACGAAAATGATGCAGATCTACAAAGGGGAGGGTAATAAATAAATAAAAAAAATTGCTCAGATAGTCAGTACCCCCACCTACAACCTCAGGGTCATGGGTTCGGTCACAAAAAACGCAATAGCTCCAACAAAGGGTTCAAAGGGGAAGGGAATACAATAAATAAATAAAAGAATTATCACGAAATCGTGCTCGTCTTCCCCGTGTTGTACATGGTATAAGTTAACATTTGACTTGTAACGCGATCATGCTCATGTTCCCTGTTCGAGCCTAGGAATGAAGAACCTTTTGGTAGAGAGCATTTTGCCCTGTTAATAGACCTACTCAATGCAAATTTCAATTAATTACGCTGGTGGACTTTGATACCGGAAAAAAATGTATATATATTAATAATACTTAATACAATGGCGCTTAACTGATGCTTTCATTATAACAACATACCCAGTATATTCCCACAAATGGGGTTTGGGGAAAGTAGTATGTATGTAGACCTTACCCCTGCCTAGTGAAGATAGAGAGATTGTTTCCAATAAATGCTCGGCTCAAAAAGGGTTGATGCTTTCATTATAATTCGAGAAATATCCAAGAGTATACAAGCTCAGAAAACTACTATTACAACTTTCCAAATGAATAAAAAATGATAAGTTGTGATCTATAGCAGCCATTTGTAAGAACCAAAACATAGAGTACCTAACAAAATTGGACAGAACCCTAATACGGCTCCATGTTACAAGATGCCTTCTCTTCATCTCTACACTTCCTGTGGTGCAAGGCTGCAATTCTTGATATTCTCCGCGACAAAAAGTAGTTAGGACAGTGCTATCCAGAAGTATTTTGTATATATACTATGTACAATTTGCTATACTCTAATAGAAGTAGTTGTTATCGTTGTCATTCACAGCGTCTTTACAAAGCATTGATCGAACATCTGCAATAGATCTAGGTGGTTCCAAGTCTTTCTCTTGAAGCACATTGCCTAGAAATTTTTGCATTTCTGATGCAAATATGTCGTCTAAAATCTGCAAATTGAAAACAAAAACATCAAGGGAAATGTACACAGTAAACGAACAAATTAAGCTAATAGCCTCTACTTTTATCTTCATTTTTATCTTTTTCTTTTCTTTGTTCTCGACAGGAATTCCATAGAACCTCTATTCTCCGTGGAAAAGCTGGAAAAAGTAGCAAAAACAATTTACAACAGAGGGAGAGATGTGAACCAATACTTACATAGAGAAGGCAGAGATATAAAACGGTTTAGATAGGAATCATCTAATTAGCTCCTCTTATAATCATTCATTCACAAATCATAATTATCATATGAAAGTTTTGGCGTATCATATGAAGATTCTAGATTACACACAATTTAATTTCCTGGTGGAAAAAGTAGCATTCAACTCAGAGTTTCTAGCTAAGTGATATTCTAGAATACAAAATAGACTTTACTAGTGGAAAAGTAGCATCGACTCACAGATACTGTAACTCGTGATGCTTTGTACCAAGATCTATTGTCTTTCTTCTCCTCCAAAAACCTTCGAACATCCTGCAATTAAACAAGTGTGAGTCATTTAAGAAGTGCTCGAGATTAGGGAAGAGTTATTGGATAAGCCATTATTAGCTGTTTGAAAACTATGCTATTTACTAACCTGCCCCATCCGATCCCAGAAGCCTCGGCAAATAATTATGAAAACTTGTGTCTCAAATACCATATGAAGTTGCTCTATTGTATTTTCCAGCATATCCTTCAGCGGCTGAATCCTAACTCGTAAATCAGACTCCTGTGTACCTTCCTTAGCATCTTGGATTATCTTCTTCAGTTTGGTGGGACTCTGCAATCTTGTCTGTATATAGAAACAGTTTGTTCAAACCCTCTCTATAGATATCTTTAACTCTAGAATTACAGGAAACAGCTATTGATTGAATCATCACAACTCTTGCAAACAACAAAGAAGAATTTTAAAGAAAAACTGAATAACACAAGACTGTAATGCATTCTAATAGAATACCTACATTTTCGACAAGTTTATCCATAATTGCTTGCATATAGCCTCTGAATTTGGTTCTCAACATAACTGTAATTTCACTGATACGCTCTCCTGGGGTGACATGTCCACCATCCGGCAGGCAAGAACCCCATGACTTGAATTGCAGTTCTATCTGCGGCCGTAGAACATCCAGCATTCTCTTCATGGAATTCAAAAGAACTCCCAGCTGAAAAATAACTCTAGACTGTTGTTTTCTTGGAAGTAGAAAACAGAAAATAAAGGATTCGTACATTTACAAGGCTATTGCACAAATACCACGGAGCTCACCTCTTTGCAGACTGCATAGGGACATACTGTGCCTTTGGTAATTTTCTGGACATACTTGAGACCTAATTTAATGGGCATTACATTCTCCTTTAATGGAGATAAAACATCTGCATAGTGCTTATCCAAGGTTTCAATAACCGCCTTTTCTACATCTGCTATAGCCTTTTGAAAAGATGTGGAAATTTAAGTGTCATTAGTCACTGTAAAAAGTCGTGAAAAATAGACAAAACTAATTGAACTTTAGTGAGTAATAAGAGATATCACATATATAAACTTACTTTCTAGAACAGACATAACCATATCCTTTTCACATATTTTGTCGAAGTCCACTACTAATATAAGAATCATATATAACATTTCTAAAGTGTTCTAACGCCAAATGCTCACAGCATAAAGGGAAGGGAAAAGACAAGATGAACACCCCCCCCCCCCCAA
>MCJB01051863.1:115832-126726 GCA_002018475.1 Nicotiana obtusifolia
CCCCAAAGTTGTTACTGCTATTAACTTAAAAAGTAGTCAAGTGCACAAAGGAGTTGAAGATGAAGAATTTGAAGAGCAAAGTTTGTACATACAGTTTCCAACGAGAAAAGGTACTCAGGCCAGCGTCTTATGACAGCATCATATTCAGCTAATGTTTCCTTTATTCGTTCATAGATATCATCAACAAAAGGAGTTGTCGAATGCTGTGCATCTACACAGGGCCACTTTATCTGCAGATAATACAACTATAGTCAAGTACAGAATTCTAAGAAAGCAATTCACATCTCTCTCTCATTAAGCACATCTAAAAGGTCCTATACAGTCGAGGCACTTTAAGCCCCTCATTTTGCCTTAGAATACAAATTATTTTAAGTAACTTTATCACAACAAAACACAGATTATTTAGTATAGGAAGGAAATGGAACCGTGTAAAGTAGAATGGAGACAGGATTCATGCAGCTGAACCAACTAGTTTGGAATTGAGAATTTTATCAACTGATCGTACAATTTAGCCACTGGTACTTGGAAGTCAGATACTTAATGTACTGATAGCTTTCTCCTTGAAAAAGCGAAGCACAAAATGTCGGATTGCGAAGATAAATGAAGGAACAAAAACCACTTGGAATTGAAAGACACAAGACAAACTACCCCTGGTATACATCTCTGTCCTATATGCATGCAAAGTCACAATACATATATTATGTGCATTAGCTAAGCATTTGAACATATTGTCGACAAATCACAACAATGTGGGGATTGACATACCTTGTCAGGTTTACAGAATTCGAGCAAAGCAAGACGCTTCTCTTTAATCCAGAGGGTAATATATGGATGGAACAACTCTTTTGCATCAACTCCACCTTTGACAGGACTGTGAAAGTGTTTTCACCTCTGTTAAGATCATACACACAGGAGTAGAAGTAAAAATTGAACTAACAAACAAGCATTACCTGATGTTCCAGGCACTAAAATCCTTCTGAAGATCAGCTGTTGCGACAATGAGTTCTGCTACTGGAGATGAGGGACCAGTGGGAGGACATGCAACAAGGAATGCACGCAATCTGCTACATAGCTCTGTGGAGTATATAGCTGAAGAAAGATTTGGGAGGTCTAGGAAACTACACAAGATTAACCCAGAAATACTATGAGTAATGGCATTCCATATAGTAATTGCCTAATAACAAATCCACATGCTATCAGAAGATCTTTCCACTGTCTTTATTTAATGTCTTCCTCTTTTATCTTCTTTGCAGCAAAGAGAGATGATTACTCAGTCCAGCATAGACCAACATCCAGAGTTTCTTTTTTTTTAAAATTTATGAGAGACTTAAATAAGAACTAACAACATACAGGAATATTTCTAAACAATTCTATACTAACAAGACTAGGTCAAATTTTATCCATAAGAACAAACAAACAGATCATAAAGAAGGTGGGTGAGACAATAATTTATTTCCTCATACGGACCACAAAGCACAAAGTGTCTAATTTCCAAAGAAAGCTCCACAATATATCTGCAACAAAATGATTCGCACCTTTACTTACCATGCTTGAATAAAGGCATTGAGCATGCAACTTGGAGTAAACCAGTCAGTAAGTTGTCGTTAATTGATGCTAATCAAAAGATATGCATATTCAATCATGATTAGAACCAATATGAATAGAATGTGACTGAGACGAGTTTAAATGGAGAGACACGGGTAGTGAGAATTCATATAGTCGACCCAACTGGCTTGTGGTTGAGGCTTAGAAGTAGTAGTAGTAGTTGTTGTTGTTATATAAGAAGACTGGGTTGTATTTACAAGGTTCAGTAACTCAATTATCCAAATTAGCAAGAAAAACGAATAATAGATTGATACATCAAAATCGGTATCACAGGCAAAATGACCAGGGAACCAGTATTGACCATCTAAATTTCCCGCTTTATAGCTGAATGACAAAGGACCGCACTCCAATGAGGGAAGGGGGTAACGTACCTCGGAAGTATATTCTGATTATGGATCTCCATGTCAGTACGAACTTCTTTTCTGATATTCAAACAAAGTGATACCATCTTCTGGTAGGTGGTGGAGCGAGCCACAGGATCCATCAATATGTTGTCATTGTTGTTGGAGACAAATTCATCTGTTTCTGCCAAGTGCCTTCTGGATCGTTTCTTCGCAGCAATCTACACAAAAAATGATGTGCAAAAGTGAGAAAGCTTCTCCAGAAAAAAGGAAGGTTTCACATCTTCCGCTCCTTTTAAAAGAAAATAAGTGGGAAGATAGTTTCCAGAACCTGAAAATATTTGCATAGCTTCAACTGCGCCTCTGGAGAAAGTATATCATTAAGAAGACTATACAGCTTCAAAGAAGGAGACAGTGCGGGAGCTGCAACTCCAGTAGCAGGTCTGAACACATCCGCCATCCCTGATGGTAATGATTCGTCTAAAGACTTGTAGTTCTCAAAAACTAGTGCAACGATCAGCTCGATCTTTTCGGAAACTTCTCCTAAAATACGATTCTGGTTCATGATAAAAAGTCGAACAAAGTATTGCAGTGAATACAAACACGTTTCATAATCCTGGACAACCCGAGAAGTAATAAAATAACACTAGATTCTGGAACACAAACTTGCATGTGCATAACATGTTGAAAAAAATTACAAGTTAAAAGACTGAAAGAAATATGAATTTGGAAGATAAAACTATAATATAGGACAGAAGTCATAGAAAGTGGACATTTTTAACACCTTTTTCATATGACTTAAAATTGTTAAAGATAACCAAGAAAATAAACGCTTTTCTTGGTTATTTTTAACGCTTTTCTTTTTCTTGTCAGAAAGGTAGTTAGAGAGGTATTTAGGGGGCCAAAAAAGCATGTGATAGGCTTCATTAAGCAATTGCTTCACTCTCACTTAACTATTAGAATAGATAAAGAGTTCGTAAGAAGGATCACAGAAACTTATGTTTGGAGCAGCCGAACCCATAAAATAACTACAACTGCAAATAACCCCATATTTAGTGAAATCAAAGTGCCTCCTATTACAGCTTAATTAAGCAAACCAATCTGTCTGACCACTCAAACTATGTTTTATCATTTACATTTGGTTTTTACTGTCATCAAACATGATGTTTTTCATTTTCTCGAGATAAGCTGTAATTGCCTCCAAAAAAATTTATGACTAGGTAAAAAATTCTTTTTTCTTTTTCTACATACATGGTAATCCCCACTCTGCCAATGCCCCCCTCCCCAGGAGCCCAACAGTAGCTGTTACCACTAAACTATCCATTCCTGCTAATAACTATATGGAAGAAATCAATTAACTAAAGGGAAAAAAAAGTCCCACAGCGAACATTCAAACCAAAATCTTCTTACCTCTTGATGACTTAGGGTATTCTTAGTTCTGCCTTTAGAGACCACAGGTAGTAGCAAATCATATACCAAGTTCAGACAGTCTGCTGTAGGCGTCGCAACATCCATGACATAAGAAAGATA
This sequence comes from Nicotiana obtusifolia, assembly GCA_002018475.1. Classification (NCBI taxonomy): domain Eukaryota; kingdom Viridiplantae; phylum Streptophyta; class Magnoliopsida; order Solanales; family Solanaceae; genus Nicotiana; species Nicotiana obtusifolia. The sequence goes on from MCJB01051863.1 coordinate 119,309, forward strand.
TCTAACACACAAATTGGAAACCTTTAGCAGAATTCCCCGTGTGTTCATTTATCAAATCTCTGAGTGATACCAAGTATAAAATATTTTCCAAAATAATCTACATACCTTAGCCTAGTGTATGCATCTGAGACTCCATAGTATGATGCAAATTCAGTTACCAACCATCTCCAAGCACCATGAAGCAACAAATTTCTCTGCTGAAACTGTTGAACTTTCATTGCTGCTTCCAGAACACAATCATATGCAACGGTTTCTGCGACAGGACCACCCTAGCAGAAAAATAAGCAACAAATCAACTTCAAGAAACCTAACTTCTGGTCATCCATCATACCACATAATCGTGAACATACAGAAAAATCAATGAAGAAATATATATACCATGTTTAGTTTATGGCAGAATATACCTAGAAAATATGTTGCATTGTCATTGTTATAAAATTAAGTATCATAGCAAAAAACTGGAAATATGCTTCTCTTTCTTCAGGGGATGATCTAGTTATCAATATGTTCAATTATTCGGCACTACTTACAGGGACAGCATAACAATAAACCTTTTGTTAAAGCTAAATCCGAATAACTATAATTTCACAATCACCAAATAAACGTGTGAATAATGACCACGCATATGGTTATATAAGCATGAGTAATATAAAAGTATTCAAATAAAGCAACTTCGCGATGGCATACAATATGAATCTACAAATCATGGAGAAAAAGCTATGATACTTGAGCTTTCGCAAGTGAAATTTTGTGTTTGTTAATTCAGAAAAAGGTAGGTGGAATGAGTACCAATAGTTAGATTCTGGAAGTTTTTTTACAGCCAAATAATACAGAAAAATAAGGTTTTTGCAGGATTTTTGATACCTTAGTGTGGCTATTTTCATCGGGACTAGTAGAATAATTTATGTATAGTTGTACTCTTCCAACAAGTTCATGCTCTGGTTCATGATATATGGACCACCAACGGAGCTTGTCTCCCTGCATTTTTGCAATCAAAATTAAGTTTTCCTCCAAATAAGTTAAACCTCAATAACAGAAATAATTACAGAAGAGATCCAGAAAGCATACCGGATCATCAGCAATATCAGCAACCTGAGCTACTGCACGGCCACAGTAGTTTCCCTTTGAGTCATGTACTTCAACAATTAAGTCATCCCCAAGCCCCTCTGGTAAGCTGAATTGTATTACCGATAATATAAACCGTCAATGTCGAGAAGATGAAAATCATGTACTAATAATTAAAATTTGAGCAAACAAGTCCACATACAATAGATGTGTTTCAGCAGATCCAGCTTGCATTTTTACTGTGTCCTCTTCAGGTAAGCTTTTCAATCTCAATGAACAAAAGTATGTCTCTGCATCAAGACAAATAATCGAATTCAGTGGCATTGTCTAGAAAGAACAAAGCAACATCCCGATTTGCAGCAATGCACTTATCATATTATTTTACTGAAGCTTAGGCACAAAGTTTTAATATCAAAACCTCTGAAGTCCTAAGAAGAAAGAAGCGAACTGGTACATTATTCCTCAAATTTTCCAATTCCAAATCCTATGCAAAATAGGCTATCAACTACCCACTAGATCCATAGTAATTGGACCATAATAAGTGCTTTCCACCTTAACAGTCTCCAAGGACAATTAGATAGAAGAAAAGGGAAGCAAAGTTGCTAATAATCATAACTCCAAGAACTCAGCTAAGAGTTGCATACCTGGAACTACTTCATATGATGTTGAACTGCTTCGTAAAGTAGTTACACCAAGTTTCAAAATCTCAGAGACGTCTTTTACATAACGAGTACCAGCATGGAGGTAGGCCAAGCTTTGACGTGATAAAGAACCATTTGGAGGAATCCTTGGAGCCACACGTACTTTTCGTATGGCTCCCCACTCAGAACTGAGAGTTGATTTCACATTAGACAACTGAGAACGTATAGCCTCCAGTTTTACCTTCGGTGGTTTCAGAGTGGAAAAGCTGCAGCCCGTGGGTGGGTCCAATGCCATTTTCACTTTACGCACTACAAGAGAATCATACAGTTCAGTTTGACAACTGATTGGTTTAAGCAAGAAATCATCAAAACTTTAACATGAAACCTCTAAAGCACCTTGTACTTTCAGCTTGCCAAAAGTTTTCTTTGGCTTCATCGAAGCTCCCTCACCGACAAGTTCCAAGGACTTTTTCTTCAATAGCTCTTCCTCCGATTGTAACAATACTTGCCTTACACTGAAATATTTGCAACATAAGGTCAAGAATTACAAATAAATAAAATGCATGGGATGAATCGACATGCTATTTACAATATGCAAAAACATACAAATCAAACAGTGTACACCATATACACTCGGTATGCAGCACCAGCGACAAAATCATCATTAAAATAAAAGGGCAAACTTAAACTTTCTGTTATAAGTTGACAATAATTGGTATCAGATAAGCCTCAGCTTCTGAATCGTGCTAATGTGATCACACTCTATACAGATAACCTCCGGCAGCATATTAATTAATCTGTAAAAGACAGGACTACTTGAGACTCCAAACAAGATAATAGCTTCTTCCGTATTTTGCCACGAGGTGGAATGTACAGAGCATGGAAACAGAAATAAAGCATAGTGTTGGAACGAAACGCACCCAAAACCATCTCGCAACAAGGCACATTCATTTTCCAAGAAAGCTGGAGCCTCGTGGCAACCCTTCGCCCATGAGTGAAGACATAGTCTAACACATGCCTCATAAGCAACAAAAGCTTGCCAACTACCTCGTACACTGTATCCAACTCAAATTACAAAAGGAAGATGATGAATACATCAAATACTCTTAACAGAAACTTTATGATAGAAAAAATTTAGACCACTCTGAGTGAAATACCTTGCATGATATGTTGGAAAGAGGGCAGATGAAGAATTAGAAGGTACACCACCAACCCTGGGAATGACAACAAGGTTGTCACTTTATGTCTTCAAAATCCTCGACGATTATTCAGAAAAAGAGAACTTGTCATGATTCATACCTTCCGGACGGATCAGACTGTCCGTCTTTTGCAGCACCCGCGGATGCAGTATTATATACTTTAGCTCCATCCATTGCTACGGAACAACCTGATATTTCTGGGAAGGATATATCATCTGCCGCAAAAGTTTTACGTTGCTCAGAAATTTGATCGCGTTGTTGTAATGAACTACCTAACGGGGGTGCACTGGGAATATCACCATTGGACAACTTCAGGCTCTGCTTCATCACAGAACAGAATCAGTAGACAGAATAGGCGTAACATATTTGCATAGGAAAGGTTACTACAATACAACAGAGAACTTGATCCTCGTTGTAACAGTTATACAGACACGTGGTTATGGAGGCACATATGATCATAGTTTATACCCAAACAACGAACCAATCAAAGATTTATACTTCTGGTCCACCTTCTCGCAAACGGTTTTAAAGGCTTAGACTTTCAGTCCACCTTCTTGGAAACTTATGCCAAATAGAAACCTAAGATACTTGGTATCATAAGTAGTGGCAATCAGCACCCTACTCATGAAGAGAAATAAGTTTGACAAAAAATGGGATTCCTCTGATTAGCACTCCAATAACAATCTTGTTAGATGTTATCTCCACTTTCCTGGTAACTTTAGAGTCCCATTAATAGCCATCCAATGCCGAGGCGGAGCCAGGATTTCAAGCTTATAGGTTCATGACTCTAATGCTTTTAAGTTACTGGATACTATATTAATAGTTTGTATATATTCAATAAATTTTTTCGATAAATACAAGATTTGAATCAGACCTACTAGGTTTAGCGGAACCCATAGTCGGCACTCGGCACTCTAGCTCCACCCCTGATCCAATGGGTCCTCATAAGAGACTAGAACCGTTGTATCTCCCGAGAAGGACAAGCATAAACAGGCCAAACATAAATTTTGCCTCAAATTAAGTCTTGTTCATTCACAAGGATATCAGGTTGAGCATTAAAGTAATCTCCAAGAAGATTTCACTGTGGCAGTTATTTATTTCACTCGACATGTAGAAACCATCCCTAGCTTCTACTCACTAGTCCTGCATTGTTTACCAAGAGGTAAAAGTAGAACTGCAAACCTGTCTCGAAAATGGCACCGAAGCTGTAGTTTTAGAACTTGCAACAGAATTTGATGGTTTTTTAACTCCATAACCAAGCTGCACACTCTCAAAATTGTTGTTCTTTAGAATACCAACATTGTGAAACTTATCATCTTGAGGTGAAGTTTCAACTGAGTAATGTCCACCGTAAACCTCATTGTCCGAATCCGAACCAGTATCCATATCAGACCCCCACCCATTTTCATTACCCAATGGAAAAAGCCCAGCTTGAAACTTAGAACCACATAGTATTCCAAAGCCCAATCCATCATTTTTTCGGCCAAGAATAGGATCAGATTGCATCGTCTGAGTATACATTGTAAAGTAATCTGTTCTTCACACTATCTCCTACCTAATTCAAATCAAGGGGGAATCCAATTTTATCATAAAAACTCAAACACAACAAGCACAACACAAATAAGAATACAATCTTTTTTCTATTTTCACAAACAAAGACAGTTTCAACATATGACATTAATCACCCAGAGCCAGTTAAAAGCATTGTTGCAACAGAACAAGTAAAAAAACAAATAAAAATACAATCTTTTTTCAGTTCTCACAAACAATAGACAGTTTTAACATTGTGATTAGGGCTTTTGCACTAAGTAAACCATTAAATACCACACAAAAGTACATAACAATGAAAGATCAGAAAATTGTTAGCAGAAAAAATCAATAAAATGTAAGCAGAACTTACAAAGAGCAAAGAAAGCCCAGTTCTTTAATGACAATTGAGCAAATCGCAGTTCTAAAGATTCTCTTTTTAATACACCCAATTTCTCAATTTTCCGATCTTTCCTAAGAAATCAAGATTTAGTGTAATAAGCAAAGTTAAGTTGCCATAAATAACCAGGAACTGGAAATAGAGCAAAGTATAAAAACAATTGACTAAAAAAGGCAAAGAAAAAGACAGAAGAAAATAAATAAATGAGCAAAAGATTGGAACTTTTTCTCTTTATGTGCATGTATATGACAGATTGTAATGCACTTTGGACTGAGGTGTGAAAGTGACAACAAGTTAGAAGGAAAAACCCTCTTTCTCACTCTCTAGCATAAAACATTTAATGGTGTTTCCCTTTTTGTTTTTTCACTTTTTCATAAATTAAAAAAAAAAAAAAGAGGTTGGAGGGAGAAAATGGAAATAAGTGAAAATTAAAGAAGAAAAACATTTCAAAAGGAGATTAGTTTATGCAAAATTATCTATAAGATCGAGTAATTTAAAAAGTAATTATTAATTATTACATCCTAACAAGTATTTTAAATTAATAAAATAAATAAAAGATTAAATTTCTTATATTGTTTGAATATATAACTTAAATTTCTTTAGAAATTCCCCAAAAGATTGAGAAACAGTTTAAGGAAATTCCCCAAAAGATTGAGTTCTTGTACATTGCTGTCTCGCTAATCTTTTATGTCATTTTTACACAAATAACTGGTCGGATTCGGTATTTATTTTTTCTAGCCGATATATATATATATATATATATATATATATCATAAATTATTTATTAATTATACACAATTATACATAAATTATATATGAATCATATACATATTATACATCTACCAATTATATTTAATTTAAACGATTTGGTATTAAATCCTCATCTTTTATACCATTGTGCTTTTAGTGTAGGCTTCCTTATTCCTTTTATTTATGCTTTACATATTGACAGAGTAATAACTTTTTATGATATCAGTGTAATTAACTTATTATATTAGACTACTCATTGTTTTAATTTCTATTAAATAAAGATTATTTATAACTACCTTTTAAGTAACTTGATTATATAAATATTTTGCCATTTATTAATTATGTAAAATAAAAAAAGAAGAAAAAAGAGGCAGAGATCGACGGAGAAAAGGGAAGAATAGACGTAGGGAAAGTAAAGTCAGTATGACGTGGCAAGGGCATGTTTGTCTTGTAATAACGGTCGGTCGTTTGATGGCGCGTATTTGCCGCGCGGGGAGCGGTATTTGGTTACAATTGGGTGCACCGAGTTTCTGTGCTGCTTTTTTTTTAAATAATTAAATTATTTTGCTATTTTCTTTGTTTTGAGTTATCGTTTGCTAAGTTGTATTAAGTAAAATAATTTATGTATAAAAATTTCATCCGTCCAATACAATGTTTAGTTGCTCAATTCAATTTATGCATACCTAATACATGGATTACTTATACCTCATAGGAGGACTTAGCTAATACTAAGGAAACCAAAGTATTACTTATATCAGGTTTAATTATACATAAATAAAACCCCAAAATTACTAAACCGCCCCTCAAACCATTTTCCTAGTTAATGCCCTTAACTCAATTAAATGAAATAAAAAATCCCACAAATATTCAAGGGTATAATTGTAAAGAAGATTTTGTAAAATTTTAAACTATACACAAGCTTAGACTATACGTCGCATAGCTAATTTTTAATACAATGAACCAAACACTTGATAAAAAATAATTCTAACACTATAATCCCTACGTTACTAATACCTATATTACTAATTCCTGCATTACAAGTCTCATCATTACTTGTGTTCGTACCAACCCTAAAAGAATTATATTTCTATTTTTCAAGTTGACTGATAGGTGAGAGAATGGACGAAAGGGACAATCTAATATTTAGATTATTCGGTGCTTTATCTTATTGACTAAGAAAGGTTTCAGAAAAAATGAAATAATATTATTAAATGTTCTGTGATTTGGAAAGATCTAAAAATAGATTCCTTTGAGTATTAAAATGTGTCTTTTTGGACTAATGTTTTTACCTTTTACTTGCATCTCTTAACTTTTGGTCTGAATCTCAAAAATAAATGATTGATTAATGTCTACGTATTCTAGAAGGTTTTTGGTCGAATTAAGGTCGCTTTCGTAATATTTTCTCTCGTTGTATATACGAACAAGAATAATGAACTCATTTTAATTGAATTATAGATTAACCTCAACCAATGAGGATTGGATTCCTTAAATGTATAGCTCACTATATGCTTTCTTGAAATAGATAATGTGAGCACGTGATTTTTGCCCTGCCCTAAATACTCCTAAAATAAATAAAATAGTTCGAATTGATTATTAGCCATTTTAATAATTAATTGGATCTATGATTACTCATATTTAAGTATTAGGTCATTAATTCAAGAAATAAATTGAAAATCATAAAATAGTGCATCGTGTTAAATGTTATAAAAAGTTAATTTAGTTTAGTTTCACATTTTGATGAATTAGGATTTTTATTACTAGGACTTTTGTTTTTTAGAAAATTAGTTAACAATTAAAGAGAGGGATTAATTAGAGTTAAAAACGAACTGGGCCAAA
>MCJB01051864.1:0-22863 GCA_002018475.1 Nicotiana obtusifolia
ATATACAACACTTATATAAAGCAATATCTATATATCTATATTTATATCTATATATATATATATACAACACTTATATAAAGTAATATATTTATATAATACATATACATAGTTTATATGTATATATATGCAATATATACAACATATATATACAAGGCTTATTAAAAGAATTTCCGTTGGTTTAAAAAAAAATAAAAAAAATACGAACCGTTAGGCCCGTTGGGCCCGCGGGCCCGTAGCGGGCCGGTCCCAATCCACGAGACCGCCAGGCCCGGGACCGCCAGGCCCGGGACCGCCAGGCCCAGGCCCGCCTCAGGCCCAGGCCCGCGGTGGGCCACGGCATTACTATATAAAGGAGGGTCTGATTATTCATTAGACATTGTAACACGCACATCAAGGCAATATACTCTTATTTTCTCTTTTATTTAAAGTTCTTACTTTTGTTCATCGAATCATCAGTAACGTGAGCCCGAGATCAAAGGCAGGCATTTCATTAAGTTGTTACTAAGTCCGGGATCACTCATCTTGATTGATTTGACAATTTATTATGTCCTTTATCTATTTAATCTAACGCAATTTATTGTTTGTATTGAATTAACCCATCTATCCTTAAAACCACTTGCAAATTTAATTGTTATCCGTTTTTAGGGTAAACAGTTTGGCACCCACCGAGGGGCTAATGATAATAGTGGCAATTTGTTATAAATTTCCATAACATACTCTATTTTACACTTATTTTTTGAGCTTTTAATTTCAGGTCAAAACTAAAAATGTCGAACTCCGAATCTGCCCATCTGAACGTGAATGCTGAGTCCGCCCACCATGGCGAGAACAATAACGTGGTACCCAACAACGAGGTGCCCCCTGTTGACCTCAACAGAGTCCTAACCGTTGATCCGATCGATGCTAACTCACATGTAGCAATCGAAGCAAACTTGCGTACCGACCCCGAAAATAGCATTTACGGAGGAGCCCGGTCGATAGCCTGGAATACACACGACAGCGAAGGTGATAGGATCAACTTGCGCTTGATTTTCAAAATGTTACAGGCTCAACAGGCAGCGATAGCTCTGCTGCAGAACCAAAGCCACGGCCCCAACAGAGCTGAACCCGGATCGTCCCGGGAAAACGCCGTAGAAATGAACCGCCCACAAAAAGGCGGGGTGAAGCAGAACCCAGGACCAACCCCGAGATAATAAAGATGCTTGAGGAACTGACAAAGCGGGTGGAATCAGAAGAAATTAAAGTTGAAGCCTGTTTACCCTTAACTACGGGTAACAATTAAATTTGTACGGGGTATTAAGGATATGTGACTTGGCCTGATACAATTAAAGAATGAACGATAATTAAATAAGTAAAAGAGTAAGCAAACCGCCGAAGTTGAATAATTCAGCTGTGACGGAATGAACAAGAATGAAATAAGTATTTGATGAAGAAAACAGTCAAAAATATGCTAACTTTGTATATTGATCGTATGTTGTGTACCATTTAGATTAGGGTTGAATTCTTTATATAGGAGGAGAAAAGAATTCCATACAAGGTAAAAGACTTATTTACAGGGTAAAAAAATCCCTAAAATCATTGGGTTCAACGTCTTTGCGGATTTGGACCGTGATTTCCGCCGAGATGCTTACAAGTCACGAGATTCCCGGCCCTTCCGTTACACAAATCTAATATTTTTACCATAAGATATTTTACCTGGACCGGTTTCGATAATATTACCTCGGACGCTTCGGTTTTGAACTTCGTTCTGATGGCGTCCGACCCAAGACTTCCCTTCTCGAAGTCCCAGTCTTGGCTTACCGGAGGGCGACCTCAATCGACACCAGTCTTCGAAACCCAAGACCGGAGCTTCCTATGCACTCGATCGTATCCGACCCCATACAGATAGTCCCCTTGTTTTTTGGAGAGTAATGACAAGAAACGATATGAGCCGCCGCTTTTCAAGATTAGGTTAAGTGGAAACACACTTATAGAGAACGACATGAAGTTCGAAGCGTCAAATCAGATAACATAGAAACGTCTTGTTGATGGATGACGGCAGCATGATGACGCACATGGCCATTATCAAAAAGGTCTTTTCGTGTCCCAGCTGGCGACAAATCCTGTAATTTCTGCAAATACCAATTATTGCCTTCCCATCTCATGTTTCGAACCGCCGCTTTTGAAGAGTATAAATAGCCCCTTCATTCTTCAATTTCCAAGTTTTGCGTCGTTTGAATATTTTCTTGTTCTTAGTCTCTGCATTTTTGCTCTTCAAGTAAACTTCTTTCATACACTTCCCTTTGCTCGCTTCCCATCTCCTCAATTCCAATGGCGAAAACATCTAAATCCGTTCCTCAAAAACAACAACCTTCCTCCTCTCAACCCGCTGAAGAGGTTGAGCCTGCCACTGTTGAGGAAACTTTGACAGAGCCTCCTCTAAAAGCTTTCATACTGGTCGGATGCTCGACCGGCTCCGACTTCAAGGTAGAGAAGGCCTTCTCAGTACCGGGCCGGGGCGAACTAGTCGCTAGGTACATTAGCTCAATCACGAACAAAATCTTTGACAGGGTGAAAACAGAGTATAACTGGGTTGGCAAGGACGTGGTAGTCCCCTCTCCGGATGAGGCGATTACCACCCACTTGGAGGGTTATTTGAGCGTATATACCTACCCCTTCACGTTGGGACCTTTGGACTCCATTATTGTCGCCTTTTGCAAAAGGTAAAATATTACATTGGGTCAGATTCACTCCTCCGTTTGGTGGATAGTTCACCTTTCCGCTTTTTTGTGAGTAAGGTCGACGGGCACCCCTTCACCGTTGATCATTTACTTCGACTGTACAGTCCCCGAGTCTTCCGAGGGGGACTAATAAAACTTGCTCGTCGGGCCAGCAAAACCCCGTTTTCGAGCATTGATGAGGACAAGGACCGGGGTTGGATGAGCCGATTCATTCGAATAAGAACCTCGGACCTTATCCCTTCAGAAGACATGTCGTTCCCCGAAAAGTGGAACATGGACCGTAAGCATCATTTTCCTATCTAAATTATTCTGTTGTTCTTCTTTTGATATCTTACTGATATTGTTTGTAAGGTGTAGCCGTTTCTCAAATGCCGACCGTGATTCAACACTTGGAAGAGTGCGTCCGGAAAGTGGTAGCTCAGAGGACCTACTCGGAGCGTGCTTGGCGTGAGATATCGAAAGGCCTTTGGGAGGCCAAAAATCATGGTGAGCTCGATAATGTTCATATTTCTTGTTTCATGTAATCGGCAATGTTGCTATCTCACTTCCTCCTTTCTTTGTAGGTCTATCAAAGGACGCTGAATTGAGGCCGACGTCCCCCGGTAGAGTGGTTCCCTGCCGTCCCCCTGTCTCGGAGAATGAGGGAGAGAAGAAGAGAAAAGAAGTCACTGGTCCCTTAGAGCCCGAGAAAAAGAGAAAAAAGAAAAGCATAGCTCGTAAGCCTAGAATTGCCGACCTGGCTATTCGATTGAGCGATGACTCCGAGGAAGATAGAGACCTCGGTATTTCAATTAATGAACCATCTTGGACAGTCCCTGAGCCGAGGGCCGATGAAGCTTGCACTCCTCGAGTAGAGGACCTCGAAGCAGGGGCGAGGATCGGGGTATGCGCCGATGCAGAGGTGACAGCACAAGGAACCTTAGACCTCCCAGAAGCAATGGACTCTCCCTCCTTCTCGGAGGCAACCCTCGACGAAGCCCGTGCTGCAAGGATACATACGCCGAGCAAAGGCTAGGTATCGGCAGGACCCTTCGAAGACTTTTTCGACGGAGTGCCATCGGCTGATACCTTCAGGCTCGAAGTGCCCAGGAAGAGTCCTTCCGCCAAGACGAGCAGGATATCTATCGGTCCCAAGTTAGTCGATAGATTTCCCGCTCCAAGTTCCAACCCTGATCGGAAGAGAATAATAAAGTTTGCCATTCCCGAAGATGCTAGGGCTCTGGCCGCGCCTGTGGGCGTGCTTAGCTACCTTCGATGTTTGGTGACCGAGGAAGATCAGGCTGCAATGGATGTGGTGGATGAGGCCTGTCTATTCAATGAAGCTCAACAGGCGGCAAATAAGGTAAAATTTCTCATAGGCTCTATTTGGCGTTTGTTACTTTATTCTTCGACTTGTACTGACCGTTTAATATTTTCCCACACTTGCAGTCTTCGGTGCTTCATCACGAGGCATTTCTTCGGCAAAGGGAAGAAAAGGCATGTTGCCAGCGACTCGAGGGGGAGATGTCGACTCTTCGGGCCGAGCTGGACTTCGTGCGCAAAGAGAATGACAAAACACTCGACCAGCTGGGACAGCAACTTGACCGAATAAATCAACTTCGGTCCACATTGAGCGAGGCCAAGGCAGAAACCAGTGAATGGAGAGCCAAGGACGATATACTGACTTCGGAAAAAGAGACCCTCCGGGCTCGCGTAATCCCCTTGGAAGAGCAGGTTTCGGAAGAACAAGAGAAAATCGGGACTCTGACTAAGAGCACCGATGCACTTCAGTCCCAAGTTGAGACGCTCACTCTGGACCGAGATGTTCTGGTTAATGAGCTGCAATCGGCAAAATCCGAGGTTGCCACGTCCAAAGCTGACACCGCTGATCTGATAGCTCAATATAGAGCTGATGCTGAGGCCGCCCAAGAGCAATCAAAGATTTTGGTCGAGTACGCCAAGTGCCAAACCCGTCTTTCCGTTCTCGAGGAGCTACAAGCTCGAGGCTTCGATCTATCCACCGAGGTTGAAGAAGCAGCAAAGGTCGAAGCCGATGTTAGAAAGCGGGCCTTCCCAGAAGAAGAAGAAGAAGAAGAAGAAGAAGAAGAAGATGATGATGATGATGATGATGATGATGATGATGATGATGATTGATGCTGTCTGTAATATGATACGGCCTTCTTGTAACATACTTTAATTTGTATATATAAAAAGAATTCTCCTTTTTTGTCTGGCTTTGTTCTGAAATTTTCAATCTCGCAAATTTTCCTGCCTCCCGAGCTTAGCTAGGATTTATTTCACCATAGATTTTCTTCATCCATGGCCGATCGAATAAGGCCCACACATCGAATGGAGGAGTCGAGATTTGCCTTGATAGGTCTTATTTTTTCCCGAACTCCGTTAATTTGGCAGGACCTTGGTCCGTTAAGAAATTGAATTCGTCTTAACAAATTTCAACCCGATTCGGCCTTAGCCTTTTACGAATTCGGAGTTGCCTTAATAGGTTTTATTTCTCCCCGAATTTTATTAAGAAATCGGGATCATGCCTTAGCAAATTTTATTCCCTTTTGAATTTTACTGACTTGATTTGGCCTTAGCTCTTTTAAAGAATCGAGGTTTTGCCTTGGCAAGTTTCAATCATACTCGAATTTAACTTGATTCGGCCTTAGCCTTTTATAAATTGGGATTTGCCTAAGTAGGTCTTATTTACCTTCGAGTTTTGTTAACTCGATACGGCCTTGGCCTTTCAAAAATTTGGGGTTTGCCTTAATAGGTCTTATTCCCCTCTGAATTCTGTGCAAATATTTGAACAACGTTAGTTTTTGATAATGTAATGAAAATCGAAGAGACCCTTGGGCTCAGAAACAAAATATCGGTGCCAAAGAACCTTTATTAGCATTCATACGCTCGTACAACTTTGCTTAAGGGGTAGATCAATCTATTTGGGCACGGTACTTTCGACTGTTTGACCCTTACATTGATTCCTAATGATCTACGAGGAGTCCCCCCAAATTGAAGTAGCTAAGCAAAGATTCGAAGTAGACAAGCAATCTCCAAATATTCAAGGTCGATCGAAGTTGTGCACCAAATATCATTATCTTCGATGAGCGACCGATCTAAGTTAGCACGAGTCCTGGTTGCCTCATTAAAAACCTTGCCGTAAAACCCAATTTTGGACAAAATCGGTCAAAGGAAAAAAGAGTGCAACACGTGCTTTCAGTCCTAGTGTCTCGTACTTCCTGGCTCGAGGTCACTTTATTTGGTACCTGCAGACGTTAGTATCATAAAACAAACAAATGAAAAAAGAAATTTATTACCTTAAAAATAGTATCGCTTCAGGTGGCTCACGTTCCAATTTTTTTGGCAGCTGTTTGCCATCCATAGTTCCCAGCTTGTAAGATCCCTTTCCGGTAACCTTCAAGATAGCATAGGGCCCTTCCCAGTTTGGTCCTAGTTTCCCTTCATTCGAATCTCGAGTGCTGGGTGTGATTCTTCTGAGTACCAAGTCTCCAATGTTGAAATATCGAAGGTGGGCTCTCCGGTTGTACTATCTTTCAATCTTTTGTTTTTGTGCCGCCATTCGAACCAGGGCCGCTTCCCTTCTTTCATCCAATAACTCTAAGCTGATGTTCATAGGTTCTTGGTTCGATTCTTCGGTTGTGTATCTGGACCTGATGCTTGGCTCGCCTACTTCGACCGGTATTAATGCTTCAGCACCATAAACTAGGGAGAATGGAGTGGCCCCGGTGCTGGTTTTCTAGGTTGTGCGATACGCCCATAGAACTTCGGGCAGTATCTCCCGCCATTTTCCCTTTGCGTCGGCTAACCTTTTCTTCAAGTTTTGAATTATGGTTTTGTTGGTCGACTCGGCCTGTCCATTGCCGCTGGGGTGATATGGCGTTGATAATATTATCTTGATCTTGTCGTCTTCGAAGAACTTTGTTACTTTGCTGCCAACGAATTGCTTGCTATTATCGCATACGACTTCCGATGGCATCCCAAATCGGCAGATGATATGGTCCCAGATGAAGTTGATCACTTCCTCTTCCCTGACCTTTTCTTATGCCTGTGCTTCAACCTACTTGGAAAAGTAATCAGTCATAAAAAGAATAAATTGGACTTTACCTGGTGTACAGGGGAGAGGGCCGATGATGTCCATCCCCCACTTCATTAATGGCCATGGCGATAGGACCGAATGCAATGTCTCTCCGGGCTGGTGAATCGTTGGTGCGTGCCTTTGGCACTTGTTGCACTTGCGTTCGAACTCCTTCGCATCTTTCTCCACATCGATCCAATAGTAACCGGCCCGAATTATTTTTTGAACCAGGGATTCGGAGCCGGAGTGATTGTCGCATGTGCCTTCATGTATCTCCCTTAAGATGTACTCGGTGTCACCGGGCCCAAGACATATGGCGAGGGGACCTCCAAATGTTCTTTTGAATAGGATTCCGTCGCCGGACAAACAGAATCGGGCTTCCTTTGTGCGTAACGCTCTCCATTCTTTGGGATCCGATGGGAGCTTACTAAACTGAGATATTCTATGTATTTGTTCCTCCAATCCCAGGTCAAGCTTGTTGAGTTAATTTCGGCATGGCCTTCTTCCACCACCGACCTCAATAGTTGCATGACTTTTTCATAATCGATCGATGATCCTAAGTTGGCGAGGCCATCGGCCTCACTATTTTGCTCTCGCAGTATGTGCTGTAGGGTCCATTCTTTAAACCTATGTAGTGTGACCTGCAGCTTGTCCACATACCTTTGCATTCGCCCCTCTCTGACTTCGAATGTCCTGTTTACTTGATTGACTACGAGGAGGGAATCACATTTGGCCTCGATTATCTCTGCCCCCAGGTTTTTGGCCAACTCTAAACCTGCAATCATAGCTTCATACTCTACTTCGTTGTTAGTTAATTTTACAGTCTTAATAGACTATCGAATTGTATTCCCAGTTGGGGGCCTTAGTACGATACCAAACCCCGATCCTTTCGAATTGGAGGCGCCGTCTGTGAACAAAGTCCACACTCCCGAAAGAGTCCCCGATTCGGTCATCAGTTCTCTCTCGACCTCGGGTATAAGCGACGGCGTAAAGTTGGTGACAAAATTTGCCAGCACTTGAGATTTGATCGAGGTTCGAGGCCGATATTCGATATCTTATCCGCTTATTTCGATGGCCCACTTGGCCAGTCGGCCTAATAGCTCAAGTTTGTGCATAATATTCCTAAGGGGATAAGTTGTAACTACACATATGGGATGGCATAGGAAGTAGGGTTTTAGCTTCCTAGAGGCACTCAATAAAGCGAGTGCTAACTTTTCCAAATGTGGGTATCTAGTTTCAGCCTCACCTAGGGTTCTACTGACGTAATAAATGGGGAATTGCATACCTTGTTCTTCTCAGACCAGGACCTCGCTCACCGCTACTTCCGAAACAGCAAGGTAAAGGTATAATTGCTCACCTGTTTTTGGCGTATGCAACAAAGGTGGACTAGAAAGATACCTTTTAAGCTCTTCTAACGCACGCTGACATTCCGGACCCCACGAGAATTCGTTCTTCTTTTTCAGCAAGTTGAAGAATTGGTGGCTCCTGTCGGATGATCTCGAGATGAATCGGCCTAGGGCTGCTATCCGACCTGTCAGCTTTTGCACAGCTTTCACACTGTCTACAATTGTTATATCTTTGATGGCTTTGATTTTCTCTGTAATTTCTATTCCTCGGTTCGAGACCATGAAACCAAGGAATTTTCCCGAGCCCACTCTGAATGCACACTTCTCTGGGTTCAACTTCATGTTGTACCGTTTTAGCACATCGAACGTTTCCTGCAAATGGCTCAAATGGTCCTCTGCTCGCAGGGACTTAACTAACATGTCATCAATGTAAACTTCCATTGTTATTCCTAGTTGTTTCTCGAACATCTTATTTACTAGGCGTTGATAGGTAGCCCCCGCATTTTTTAGCCTGAATGGCATCACGTTGTAACAATAAGTACCATATTTAGTGACGAAGGATGTCTTTTGTTGATCATCCTCATTCGTATCTGGTTATAACCAGTGTAGGCATCGAGAAAGCTAAGGGTCTCGTGGCCAGCGGTAGCATCGATCATGCGATCGATGTTGGGCAAGGGAAAAGAATCTTTAGGGCACGCCTTGTTTAGGTCTTTATAATTTATGCACATTCTTAGCTTATTTCCCTTTTTAGGAACTACAAGTACATTTGCTAGCCACTCCGGGTATTTTTCTTCCCGTATGGACCCTATATTTAAAAGTTTAGTTACCTCGTCCTTGATGAATGTTTGCTTATCTCAGACTGAGGCCTCCTCTTTTGCTTGACCGGCCGGAATTTTGGATCAATGCTCAATTTGTGAGTTGTAATTTCTGGCGGTATCCCTATTATGTCAAGATGGGACCAAGCGAAAGAATCTTAGTTAGCTGAAAGAAACTTAATTAGTTTGGCCCTGAGCTCGGAGCTTAGGCTCGAACCCAGGTATACCTTTCGATCTGGTGAGTCGCCTCGGAGTGAAATCTGCTCGAGCTCCTCGACCGTTGATTTGGTCGCATCGGACTCGTCGGGACCGATGAATGACCGGGGAACACCATAATCATCATCTTCGAGATGATCCTGCTCACCCTCATTTGTTGAAGGTGGTGTCTGTGATTGCTATTAGGTCCTTTGGGAAGGAGCGGTCGGCTTTGGCACTGCTTCTTCTACTGCGAACATCTCCCTCGTAGCATGTTGTTCTCCGTAAATAGTTACGATCCCATCAGCCGATGGGAATTTCAACATTTGGTGCAGTGTTGAAGGTACTGCTCCGATATCATGAATCCATGGCCTCCCGAGCAAGGCATTGTACCTCATGTCTCCTTCGATCACGCAAAACTTTATTTTCCGAACAGTACCGGCGGTGTTCACCAGCAACGTTATTTCCCCTTTGGTTGTCTCGCAAGCCATGTTGAAACCATTTAGAATTCAAACTTCAGGAATAATCCGAGCTGTTCGATAACCCACAATCGAATTATATTGGCTGAACTACCAGGATCGACAAGTACACGCTTCACCCGAGTTTTATGTACAAGCATCAATATTACTAAGGTGTCGTTATGGGGTTGTATGACTCCTTCTGCATCTTTTTCACTGAAGCACAAAGCTCCTTCCACCGCATTATCCCGAGTGCGCTTTTCTCGGGTGATAGATATTTTGGTGCATTTTAATACCAGGCTTTGGGGAGTATCTACCCCTCCGATTATCATGTTGATCGTGTGTTGAGGCTCCTCCTGGTTTGCTTGCCTATTCCTGTTCCCGTAATGGTTTTTGGCTCGGTCGCTCAAAAACTCTCGAAGGTGCCCATTTTCTAGCAACCGTGCCACATCTTCCCTCAATTGTCAACAGTCTTCTGTCTTATGTCCATGTGTGCCATGGAACTTACATATCAAGCTGGGGTCTCACTTAGCTGGATCCGATTTCAGCGGTCGAGGCCACTTGGTATCTTTAATGCGACCGATGGCCGATACGAGAGTCGCTGAATCGACGTTGAAGTTATATTCGGACAGTCGGGGTGCTTCCGGTGACCAGCGGCTTTCTGGAAGTTATTTCTTGACAACGGTCCTCGGTTCCTTCGATTAGGATCATTCCTCCTTTCCTGTCTTGGAGAAACCTACCTTCCTGGAATGGCCCTTCGGTCGCCAGGATACGGTCGATGCCTATCTCTGTTCGATCTTGGCTCTCGTTAATTATCTCTTTGAATCCTATCATGAGTTCTGATGGGCTAAGTGGATCCCGAGGGGGCCCCAAGCTGATCGTCTTCGACCCTGATCTTCGATTGATACTGATTGTGTATATCCGCCCGAGTGGCAGCCGGGTATTCGATCAAGCTTTGCTTAAGCTGTTGTGAAGCCGTTGAACTTCGGGCATTGAGCCCTTGAATGAAGGCTTGTACGGCCCAATCATCAGTGACTAGTGGTAGGTCCATCCGTTCCATCTGAAAGAGAGATACAAATTCCCTCAGCATCTCGTTGTCTCTTTGCCTAACTTTGAATAAGTCCGATTTCCGTGTCTCGACTTTGATGGCACCCGCATGAGCTTTCACGAAGGTGTCCGCAAGCATGCAAAAGAATCGATGGAATTCGGGGGCAAGTTGGGATACCAAGTCATTGCTCCTTTTGACAAGGTCTCCCCGAATTTCTTTAAGAGAACGGACTCAATCTCGTCATCTTCAAGATCATTTCCCTTTATGGCGCATGTGTACGCCGTTACGTGCTCATTTGGGTCAGATGTCCCGTTGTACTTGGGGATTTCTGGCATGCGGAGCTTTTTTGGTAGGTTTTAGTGCAGCACTTGATGGGAAAGGCTTTTGCACGAATTTCTTCGAATCTAAGCCTTTCAACACCAGGGGTGCTCCTGGAATCTGATCCACCCTTGAATTATATGTTTCTATTTTCTTATCATTGGCTTCAATCTTCTTCTCACCCGACTCGACTCGCTTGGTCAGCTCTTCAAGCATCTTCATGATCCCAGAATTTGTCCCCGATCCGCATTCGTCTGGTTGCGCCGTGGCCGGTTCGTTTTCGGGGACAACTCCTCGAGAAGAACCGGCTTCAACCCTATTCGAAACCTGACTACGACTTTGCAACTGAGCGATGGCCGCTTGTTGGGCTTGTAACATGTCAAATATCATTTTGAGACTAATCCCGTCCCCTTCGTCGTTTTGAGTTCTTGAGCGGTGTTCTCTTTAGACACTGCTCGACGGGCCAGAAGTCTGATCTACATCGATCGCCATTTGAGAATTGGCATCGACTGGAACTTCATTACCGGGCATCACATTGTTGTTCTCGCCCTGGTGGTCGAACTCGCCATAGACGAACTGAGGCACGGATTGTGAGTGCGACATGACTGTGTTATAATCTGAAATAAAAAATTTCTGCAAAGAACAAGTGAAAAAGAGTGTGTGTGATAAAAAATTTTACCAAACGTTCACTATTATCCTTAGCCCCACGGTGGGTGCCAAACTGTTTACCCTTAACTACGGGTAACAATTAAATTTGTACGGGGTATTAAGGATACGTGACTTGGCCTGATACAATTAAAGAATGAACGATAATTAAATAAGTGAAAGAGTAAGCAAACCGTCGAAGTTTAATAATTCAGCTGTGACGGAATGAACAAGAATGAAATAAGTATTTGATGAAGAAAACAGTCAAAAAAATGCTAACTTTGTATATTGATCGTATGTTGTGTACCGTTTACAGTAGGGTTGAATGCTTTATATAGGAGGAGAAAAGAATTCCATACAAGGTAAAAGACTTATTTACAAGGTAAAAAAATCCCTAAAATCACTAGGTTCAACGTCTTTGCGGATTTGGGCCGTGATTTTCGCCGAGATGTTTACAAGTCATGAGATTCCCGGCCTTCCGTTATACAAATCTGATATTTTTACCATAAGATATTTTACCCGGACTGATTTCGATAATATTACCTCGAACGCTTTGGTTTCGAACTTTGTTCTGATGGCGTCCGACCCAAGACTTCCCTTCTCGAAGTTCGGTCTTGGCTTATCGGAGGGCGACCTCAATCGACATTGGTCTTCGAAACCCAAGACCGGAGCTTCCTATGCACTCGATCGTATCCGACCCCATACAAAGCCAATGACAAAAAAGTGGATACCTATAACTCCAGGGTCGATCAAATCCCTGGAGCACCACCAATACTGAAGGGACTGCATTCTAAGAAATTTGTCCAAAAACCTTTCCCTCCGAGCGCAGCTCCTAAGTCGATACCAAAGAAGTTCCGTATGCCCGAAATTCAAAAGTATAACGGGATAACAGATCCAAAAAAACATGTGACCTCTTATACATGCCACGTCAAGGTGAGCGACTTGGAGGATGATGAAATCAAATTCGTTCTGCTAAAAACATTTGGAGAGACCTTGTTGAAACGAGCTATGATATGGTATCACAACTTACCCCTAATTCTATTGACTCGTTTGCTATGCTTGCATATGCCTTTGTAAAAGCGCATGTCGGGGCCATCAAGCTCGAGACCGGGAAATTAGACCTTTGCAAGGTAAATCAAAGAGATAACAAAGTGCTCAGGGAATTCATATCGAGGTCTCAAATGGAACGGATGGACCTGCCTCCGGTCGCAGATGATTGGGCCGTTCAGGCCTTCACCAAAGGACTCAATCCTCGAAGCTCATTGGCTTCACAGCAGTTGAAGCAAAATCTGATAGAATACCCGATAATAACTTGGGCCGACGTCCATAACCGGTACCAATCAAAACTCAGGGTCAAAGACGATCAGCCCCTTTCTGGGTCCGTTTATACCGTCAGAGCTGGTGATAGATCCAAAAGAGACATTGATTGTGAACCAAGATCGAATAGAGATCAAAGGGGGAATGGGTCTGGATGCAACACTGTGAGAAGTAAAAGAAGGAGCGACTGAGATCATAATAACCGGGGACTCATGAGCAAAAGCGATTTTGACAGACCCATCGGGTCTAAGGAAGCACCAAGGTTACCGGAGTACAAGTTCAACGTCGACGCTGCAGCCATCGTATCAGCCATTGGACGCATCAAAGATACTAAGTGGCCTCGACCATTGCAATCTAATCCTGCCCAAAGGGACCCCAACCTAATGAGCAAATATCATGGCACTCACGGCCACAGAATCGAAGGCTGCCGACAAATGAGAGAGGAAGTAGCCCGATTATTCACAACGGACATCTCCGAGAGTTTCTGAGTGATCGACCCAAAAATTACTTCAGGAATAGGGACTCCAACAAGTAGATCAGCAAGAGGACCTCAGCACGTCATTAACATGATCATTGGTGGAGTTGACGTCCCCCAAGGGCTGATGTTAAAGCGCACCAAAGTATCCATTACAAGGGAAAAATGGACTCGAGATTATATACCGGAGGTGACTGTATCTTTCAATGACGAGGACACTGAAGGCATCGTACAACCACACAATGATGCGCTGGTAATATCTGTACTCATAAATAAATCTCGAGCTAAGCATATGTTGATTGATCCAGGTAGCTCAGCCAATATCATCAGATCGAGGGTCGTGGAATAGCCGGGTCTACAAGACCAAATTGTGCATTTTTAAACAGGTTTAACATGGCATGTGAGACCACTGCACGGGAGATAACCCTGCCGGTAAACACTACTGGAACCATTTAGGAAACAAAGTTCTACATGATCAAAGGAGATTTGAGATACACGCTCTATTCGGGAGGCCATGGATTCACAACATGAGGGCAGTACCCTCGACACTACATCAGGCGTTAAAATTCCTTACACCGGGAGGGATCAAACGGTTTAGGAGAGTAGTCAGCCGCAAAAGAAATGTTCGCGGTCAATGAGGTGGTCCCAATATCCGCACTATCGACATCAAAGAACTCGAGTTTGATCACCAAGGAAGAAACCAAATAGCAATCACCGACACCGGCCCCGACCAAACTAGAAAAGCAGGGGATGAGCGAGGATGACGATTACGGAGTCCCAGGTATTTCATAGCCCCTAACGATTCCGATGCCACCAAGTCAACGGTTAAGGAGTTGGAGCAAGTCATATTGATCGAGCACCTGCTCGATCGGAAGGTATACTTGGGCACAGGGCTTACTCCTGAGCTCATGAAAAAACTCATTAAATTTCTTATAGCTAACATAGCTTGTTTCACTTGGTCCCATCTTGACATGACAGGGATCCCGCCGGAAATTAACACTCACAAGTTAAGCTTAGATCCGAAGTTTCACCCAGTTAAACAGAAGAGGAGGCCTCAGTCCTAAGTCAAGCACGCATTCATCAAAGACGAGTTATTCAAACTCCTTAAAATAGGTTACATTCGGGAAGTTAAATGCTCGGACTGGTTAGCAAACGTAGTGGTAGTGCCTAAAAAGGGAAATAAATTAAGAATGTGTGTAGACTTATAAGACTTGAACAAGGCATGCCCTAAGGATTCTTTTCCTTTGCCTAAGATCGATTGATGATCGATGCGACGGTCGGCCACGAGATACTCAGCTTTCTCGCCACCTATTCCGGGTACAACCAGATCAGGATAGATCCGAACGACCAGGAAAAGACTTCCTTCATCACTAAATATGGCACCTATTGTTATAACGTAATGCCATTTAGACTATAAAACGCTGGTGCCACTTACCAATGCCTAGTAAATCGGATGTTCGAAGAGCAAATAGGAAAATCAATGGAGTTTTACATTGACGACATATTAGTTAAATCCCTGCGAGCAGAGGACCATTTGAGACATTTGCGGGAAACCTTCAACATATTGAAGGAATACAATATGAAGCTGAACCCGAAAAAATGCGCATTCAGAGTCAAGTCCGGGAAGTTCCTTGGATTTATGGTGTCCAACCGGGGGATTGAGATCAATCCCGAAAAGATCATGGCCATAGAAGACATCACCATGGTGGAAAATGTCAAGGTCATTCAAAGACTAACTAGAAGCATAGCCGCCTTGGGTCGATTAATTTCAAGGTCCTTCGATAAGAGCTGGTTCTTCTCGTTATTGAAGAAGAACAACAACTTCTCGTGGACCCCGGAATGCTAGCAAGCATTGGAAGAACTCAAACGGTACCTTTCGAGTCTGCCTTTACTTCATACTCCCAAGGCAGACGAGCAGTTGTACCTATACTTAGCAGTATCCGAGATAGCGGTAAGTGGAGTCTTAGTCCGGGAAGAACAAGGTACAGAATTCCCTATATATTATGTTAGAAGGACTCTAGGTGATGCTAAAACGAGGTATCCTTACCTAGAGAAATTGGCACTCACTTTGCTAAGCGCCTCCAGGAAGTTAAGGCCATATTTTCAATGTCATCCCATATGTGTCGTGACTACTTACCCATTGAGTAACATAATGCACAAATCCGAGCTCTCGGGATGATTGGCCAAATATGTCATGGAAATTAGTGCGTACGATATTGAATATCGACCCCGAACTGCAATCAAGTCTCAAATTTTGGCAGACTTCATGGCTGATTTAACGCTGGCCTTAATACCAAAGGTCAAAAAGTAATTGTTGTTAATCTCGAGGACCTCCTCGGAAATTTAGGCCCTCTTTATGGATGGAGCTTTGAATGCAAAGGGGTTCGGACTCGGCATCATGTTGAAGCCGCTCACGAGTAACGTAATTAGGCAATCTATCAGAACTGTGAAATTGACTAACAATGAGACCGAGTATGGGGCCATGATTGCAGGTCTCAAACTGGCTAAAAGCCTGAGGGCTGAGGTGATCGAAGCTAAATGCGATTCCCTCCTTGTGGTGAACCAAGTCAATGGAATGTTTGAAGTGAAAGAGGAACGGATACGAAGTTACTTGGATAAACTATAGGTAACACTACATCAATTCAAGAAGTGGACCCTATAACATATACTCCAGGATCAAAACAGCAAAGCCGATGCTCTAGCTAACTTGGGGTCGTCGGTTGATGACAACGAGTTCAGCTCGGGAACGGTTGTAAAACTCATGAAAATAGTGGAAGAAGCCCATGCCGAGATAAAGTCGACAAGCTTAACCTAGGACTGGGGAAACAAGTATATAGATTAACTGAAGACCGGGAAGCTACCCTCGAATCCTAAAGAATCATGAGCTTCTGCGCACGAAGGCGGCCAGGTTCAGCCTGTCTGAAGACAACACCCTATTCAGAAGAACGTACGATGGCCCACTCGCCATATGTCTGGGACCGGGAGACACCGAATATGTCTTGAGGGAAGTTCATGAAGACACCTGCGGCAATCATTCAGGTGCCGAATCTTTGGTTCATAAGATAATCAAAGTCGGCTATTACTGGATAGACATGGAAAAAGATGCGAAGGAGTTCGTATGGAAATGTGATAGGTGTCAGAGGCACGCACCGATGATCCATCAACCCGGGGAGCTACTGCATTCGGTCTTGTCACCTTGGTCATTCATGAAATGGGGAATGGACATCGTCCGTCCCTTACCATGGCGCACGGTAAGGCTCAATTTATATTATTTATGACTGACTATTTTTCTAAATGGGTTGAAGGTCAGGCATTTGAGAGAATCAAAGAAAAAGGAGTTATTGATTTTATTTGGGACCACATAATATGTCGGTTCGGAATGCTGGCCGAGATCGTATTTGACAACGGGAAGCAGTTTATCGGCTGTAAGGTAAGCAAATTTTTTGAGGACCATAAGATCAAAAGGATCCTCTCAACACCCTATCACCCAAGTAGGAATGGGCTGGCAGAGTCTACAAACAAGACCATACTCCAAAACATTAAGAAGAGATTGACCGACGCTAAAGGAAAATGGAAGTAAATTTTGCCCGAAGTCTTGTGGGCATACCGTACGACCTCAAAGTCTAGTACCGGGGCCAACCCATTTTCATTAGTCTATGGTGCTGAAGCACTAATACCAGTCAAGGTAGGAGAGCCGAGTTTCAGGTTCCGATATGCGATCGAAGAGTCAAACAGTGAAGCCATAAGCACGAGCCTGGAACCATTGGATGAGAGGCGCGAGGCTGCCCTCATCCGATTGGCCGCCCAAAAACAACGGATCATAAGGTATTAAATCGAAGAGCCAACCTCCGACACTTCAATATCGGGGACTTGGTGTTAAGAAAGGTGACACTAAACACCCGGAACTCGAACAAAGGGAAGCTGGGACCGAAATGGGAAGGTCCATATCGAATTATCGAGATTACCTATAAACGTTCGTACAAACTCAAAGTAGGGAACGGTGAGCAGCTACCAAACAACTGGAACGTAACCCACTTAAAACGATACTACTGCTAAGGTACGAACCCATTCATTCTTTTTTTTCTTACATATATTTGAAAATTGGACTAACACTTGCAGGCAACAGCCAAAGGATGATGTAGTTGTTAGGCCTGAAAGCACGTGTTGCACTCTTTTTTCCTTGAACCGGTTTCTTCCCAAATAGGTTTTCCGGCAAGGTTCTTAACGAGGCAACAATGGATCGTGCTAACTTAGAATCAAAGACCGGTTGCGAACTGAAGTCGATAGTCACATCAACAGTATCCGAGCCCTCTCGACGATCGACCTCGAATACTGGGGGCCATCACCCTCGGGTAAGGATATCGAGCCCAAGGGCCACCTCTATTCAGATCCAATAGATCACCCCCACTCTGGGACTGTCGTCCAAGACAAACTTGAACGGCTCAGGTTATCAAATCCCGAAGGCACAAAAGCCTATTAGGCAGTTCCTAAACTTAAAAGGCTACGACCACCCCACTTGGGGACTGTCGTCCAAGGCAAGCTCAGAGGGATCAGGCTATCGAAGCCCAGAGGTACGAAGCCTATTAGGTAATGCCCAAACTTAAAAGGCTACAGCCACCCAAGAAACGGCTCGGAGACGTCCGAAGCCCGTAATCAAAACATAAGGCCTTCAAAATTCCAAACTAGTTCAAAGGTTACCCTCGGCAAAAGTATAATCTAAAGTCATCTAAACAAGCACTTTAGGGAAAACTTTTGGTCATACCGAGCCTCCACAAGTTCCAGACAAAATGCACATCGAGAACAAGTCTTGTTCGAATCTCCGAACAAAAACTTAGTACTACGTTTTATTCCGTACTAAAACATTTGAAATCTTTGCAATTATAAAGAGGATGCCAAAAGTAGCGGACTCGAAAATTGCCAAAAGGGAATAAAGCTTTATATACATTCCAAAAAAGTGTTTACAAAGGCCAACGAAAACGGCCTCAACAAAATAAATGTACAAAGTGCAAAAACAAAGATTCTTAAGGCGCCTACGCCTGATCTTCACCAAAACCTGCCTCATCACCAGAGTCGTCGGGGTTTTCTCTATCCTCGGGGTCGCTGGAGCCCTCAGAGCCTTCCTCGCCCTCGGGTTCAGCCAGCTTTCTGGCCTAGGCCTCAAGCTCTTTCGCTTCGTCAATCTCAGCCGACAGGTCAAAACCTCGGGCAGGGACCTCCTCGAGCATTTCCCTTCGAGACAACCGCTTCACATACTCAACAGTAACTTTCAGGCGGTCCTCGACTACCTAAATATCAGCCCTATAATGGTCCACCATCTTTTCAGCATCAGCCCTGGTTATTTTCGTCATGAACTTCGCTCTTTCGAGCTCCTTGCTGAGGGCATCCCATTCAGCAATTGCCAAGCCCAGTTGAGACTAGAGGTCTACGATTTGTCGAGCGCGTGCTTTGGCCTGCTCTTTTGCCACCCAGAGTTGGACTTCTACCTATGCCAATGTTCCTGTGCAGTCTCCTTCTCCGAAGCTATCCGGTCCATTTTTTCCTTCCAGACATCGGCCATGGCCTTGACCTCGTTCATTTCAGCCCACAGTTGATCCGATCAATCTTCTGCTGGACCTGCGAGGTTTGGCCACTAGTCGCCATGGCTAACTCGTCATCACTAACCTCAAAAATCTACTTGTTCCACCAAGTCCGCATGCTCCTTGTGAGCCGCATCCAACTCGGCCTGGAGACTCTTGACAGCTTCTTCTTGTTGCTCGCTGAGAAGCTTATACATGTCCCTCTTCTCGGTGAGCTGACTAACCTCAGCCTTGAGCTAGTTAACCTCAGCTTGGTACCGAAGAAAACTTTCATGATGAAGTACCGAGGCCTGCAAAAATATAAAAGAAAGAAGACATGAGAGATATTAAAAACCAAGTCAGAAGACGAAAGAGCGTAATGGCATCTTACCCGATTTAGCGCCTGCTGCGCTTCGTTGAACAAGCACGGCACATCCACCTCATTCATTTTTACCTGGTCTTCTTCAGTTACCAGACACCTGAGGTAGCTTGCTACTCCAACGGGGGCGGAAAGAACCAAGGGCATCCTCCGGGATGGTGATGATTATTGACCGCTTTCGGCCGGATCTGTACTCGGGGTGGGAAACTGGTTAATCAACATTGGGCTCGAATTCAGCCCGCCAGTTTCTAAAGATGGCTGCTTCCTCGGCACCTCCAAGTCGCCCAACCCAGTGAAGTCTTCCAAAGTGGCCAAGTCTACACCCTCGAATAAAGAACGAAGGGGATCGTCCGCACCATGAGCCCCTTCGTTGGATCGCTCCTTCACCGTTCGAGCCTCTTCGAGCATGGACTCGGTATAAGAAGGCGATCCTTAAATATCTATCACACCGGGTGCCTCCTTCGGGGCATGGACGGCATCCCGGGAAGTCTCAGCCCCTATCTCCTCATTGACCTCCCTAATCTGAGGGAGATCAGCCTCATGAATCTCCTGCTCAACAGGCACCCGCTTTTCGTGGGAGATCGATTTACAGGCCACAAGATTTCATCCTCCTTGGGCTCATTCCTGAGCTGAAAAAGCGAGTTTGAGTCGGGTGCTCAAGAGCCAGAACTCTCCTTTGGCTTGCGATCCAACCTTCTCCTTGGCTTCTTCTTCTCCGAGCTCGGGGAACTCGGAGCCTTTCTATTCTTCTTCACTCCTTCAGTAGCCCTGATCTGTCCCGAGGCGGAGGGATCAATGGACAATTCCTCATCCCTTACTGGAGGCCTAAGCTCAATGGTCTTAGGCAAGCCTACCAAAAGAACAGAAAGGGAATGAGAATGTGATGCTAAAAGGGGAGCCTAATGTTACTTATTCAGGAAAGAGATTCTATCGTGAGAACGAGCCTCCCAACGGCCCTTCGAGAGCTCGCGCCACGAGCACTCAGGATATGGCATCTGCGAACAAATGCCCTCGATCCACTCCTTGAGCCGAGGAATGGCATTTGAAACTCGAGCAACAGCTGCACCACAACAAATACTGGTGAGGAAAAAGGAGAAGAACGTAAAATCGAAATTTACAGGAAAGTTGTGCTTACGTGATACATTTCACTTCTCAAGTAATGGCCTAAACTCGGCAGGGATCAAGTCTGCGGTCCTCACCCGGACGAAGCGCCCCTGCCAGCCCCGATTCCAGTGCTCATCGATGCTTGAGAATGGGGCTTTTCTAGCCCGGCGTACAAGCTTCATCAATCCCTCTCAGATGATTCGGGGACTGTACAGGCAGAGTAGAGGATCGATGGTGAACTGACATGAGTCGATTTTGTTCACGAAGTATCGAAGGAGGATTACGATCCTCCACAGCGACAAGTGGATCTGACCGAAGCATACTTCATACCTCTTACAGAAGTCCAAAATGACCGGATCCACCGGGCCAGTGTGAAGGGATAAGTGTAAACACTCAGATACCCCTCCACATGGGTAGTAATGGCTTCCTCGGGCCCGGGGATTACTATGTCCTTATCCGCCCAGCCACAGCCCTTTCGAACCACAGGAAGGACTTCTTCGGTGATGGAACAAATATACCTAGATACCGCCTCACATCGGTCTTGCACCGATGAGGGCTTTTTGACCTTAAAGTCATCCGCAACCGAATATTCCCTAGGAATGAACATTTTCAAGGGAGGCTCGGAAACCGATTCATCGGTAGCCGCGCCGGGAGCGGATCTCTTGAGGATGACCACATCGGAAGTGGTCTCCTCGACTTCAATGGTCGGCTGCGAAGAAGAAGAAGCAACTTTTTAGGGAACGATTTTGGAAGTTTTCGCCATTGTTATCTGGAAAAAGTTTGAAGAAAGGTTGGGAGATGAAAGGTAAAAGCTTTGCCGAGAAAATCAAGTGCGCTGGTTAGGGTAGAAAATAATTAAAAGCTTACAATTTAATGAGAAATCTTGAAGAACGGAGGTAAAAAAGTTGGAGTATGAAGAAGGGCAGTGATATCCTGAAGATTCAAAGGTAGAAGCTTGGTCAAAAGGTAAAAAGATGGCCTGCCGATGGCTGACACGCGTTTGAAGTCATTATGACGAGACCAACGGGACGTTTCAGATTCTTTGTCGTTTCTGTCACGGCATGTTGAAGAAGGGATCGAAGTGCACATGTCGTTTCTTATCGTTTCCGTGAACTTACTCTCCGAGAAACGAGGGGTGATGCAATATTAAACGCGAAAACAAGAAAATAAAAGATAGAAGTAAGACGCTCAATAAACTATCAAGACAACAAGTAGGAACTAGTCTACTTACCTTCTTGATGAAGTCACGGAGTACCTATACTATACGAACAACCCTCAAGACAACAATGGTCTTGCAAACTGTTCGATCAAACAAAGGAACAAGTTCAATTTTGAATCACACCAAAATTGGACAAGTTAATTCACACGATTTTGGGAGCAATGTGCTGCCGGTTTTTGATTGATAATAATGTCAAAAGGTATCAAAATAATGAAGTGTTTAGGCTTATATAGAATGAGCCTTTACCTAAATCAACTAGGAAAAGAATAACTAGTTAACCTAAATCAACTAGGAAACAACTAATTAACAAAAAGGCCACAATTTGGCTAATTTAAAGAATAGTCACGCAGGACCAAACAAATAAGAATTAACTTCAATAACTACATAATAATACAACATAAACACAAATGTACATCTTCAACACAAGATTCGTCCATAGCAAGATTTATGGACGCTTGGATCTTCTCCAAGGCTAACCAACGCCTTTTCTTGTCTTGTTCATAGATGGCATTGATAACACTTGATCAAATTTATTTGCATCATTCTCCCCTCTTGAGAGCATTTCGTCCTCGAAATCAAAGCACCGTCATGTCCGAAAGCAATGCTACTAGACAAGTCCATAACATAAGAGTTGTTGTTGATATTCTGCGACATTTGACATGGTCCATCTCTCAGCGGAGATAACTTTCCTTTCCTATGATTTGAAAATCTTTCCTTTAGGAAGTGCACCCAAACCCAGTCACCTTTCTTTAAGTCCAGCTTTTTCCTTCCTTTATTCTTCTTGACCGCTACCTTTTCATAAGCATCCTTCAAAGTTTTCCTCACCTTAGCATGCAATTCAAGCAACGCAGCTGCACGGTTTTCTCCGTCAACGTTAATAACTGCATCTCTCGGCAAAGGAACAAGATCAAGTGGTAGTCCACTCGGCATCTCCTCGGGAAACATGTCCCTGTATTCCTGCAAAACATCACTAACAACACTAGGCAAGGGGTGAACGTTAGTATAAACTTCTTCATTCGAGCTCAAGTAAACACCCTTATGAATTAGGCAAATTAAGAGTTTAGAACTATCATTACCTCTTAAATACTCACCTGGTTGCATCATGGCACAAATATTACCTGACAGGTTCGATGTACTAGCATTGGTTATGGCTTCGGATTTGGGCTCCATTGGAGTCTTAGCTCTAGCCGCCTC
>MCJB01051864.1:26442-48396 GCA_002018475.1 Nicotiana obtusifolia
TTTTTTTTGAAAAACGAAATTTAAGAATTAGAACCTAAAACTAAGGCACGAAGAACAGGATTGGGATTGTAGAAACAAACCCGTTCCAAGCTATGATACCAACTGATGCAATATTAAACGCGGAAACAAGAAAACAAAAGATAGAAGTAAGACGCTCAATGAACTATCAAGACAACAAGTAGGAACTAGTCTACTTACCTTCTTGATGAAGTCACGGAGTACCTATACTATACGAACAACCCTCAAGACAACAATGGTCTTGCAAACTGTTCGATCAAACAAAGGAACAAGTTCAATTTTGAATCACACCAAAATTGGACAAGTTAATTCACACGATTTTGGGAGCAATGTGCTGTCGGTTTTTGATTGATAATAATGTCAAAAGGTATCAAAATAATGAAGTGTTTAGGCTTATATAGAATGAGCCTTTACCTAAATCAACTAGAAAAAGAATAACTAGTTAACCTAAATCAACTAGGAAACAACTAATTAACAAAAAGGCCACAATTTGGCTAATTTAAAGAATAGTCACGCAGGACCATACAAATAAGAATTAATGTCTTCAATAACTACATAATAATACAACATAAACAAAAATGTACATCTTCAACATAAGATTCGTCCATAGCAAGATTTATGGATGCTTGGATCTTCTCCAAGGCTAACCAACGCCTTTTCTTGTATTGTTCATAGATGGCATTGATAACACTTGATCAAATTTATTTGCATCAAGGGGACTATCTGTATACGGGCAAAACCGAGCCCATGGGATGCATCGGTTTCCTATGAAGTAAATGGAGCGAGAGACGTGACGGTAAGGAATCGGAATCGAGGCAAGGAACCCCTCGAACCGGGGTCAGGAAAAACGCTTGCCCTCAGGAGTATCGGGGTCATGACCCCCAGGTTCGGTTCGAAACCCAAACGCCTCGGAAGGCATTACCAGATAACCGAGCACGACCAACGAAAGGCCATGATATCTGTGACCAGTCGGTGATTAGTTAAACAGAAAATTTTTACCTTTTATGGAATTGTACTTAGGGTAAATATCCCCTACTATATAAAAGAGGGCATGATTATTCATTAGACATTGTAACACGCACATCAAGAAAATATACTCCTATTTTCTCTGTTATTCAAAGTTCTTACTTTTGTTCATCGAATCATTAGTAACGTGAGCCCGGGATTGAAGGCAGGCATTTTATTAAGCTGTTACTAAATCCGGGATCACTCCTCTTGATTGGTTTGACAATTTATTACGTCCTTTATCTATTTCATCTAACACAATTTATCGTTTGTATTGAATTAACCCACGTATCCTTAAAACCACTTACAAATTTAATTGTTATCCGTTTTTAAGGGTAAACAAACATATTATATTGTTCGGCAACAAGACGGTGTGAAATCAGTTCAGAATATTTTTTGAACCCCATTTCTCGATATTGTTACTGCAGGAGCATGTCCGATGCATGAAAAGTGACGAGCATTTTTTTAGTATATCATAGCAAATAATTTTATCTCCACACAATTTTAGTTGTGAGATCATCTAAAACATAGAAGAATTATATTCATTGACAGATTTAAAATCTTTTATTCTTAAATATGTGCTTGTGAAAGTACGATCAATTTCAGGTTATCGTATCTGTCTTTCAAATAACTACATAATATAAGTAGATCTTTGACACTGAGATATTTTATTTCTAAATTCTCGTCAAGATGACGACGTAGGAATAAAATCGATTTAGCACGATCCTGATTTGATGCTTTATTATTTTCTTTTACGGTGTCTTCAAGACCCATATCATCAAGGTGAATCTCAACATCCAGCACCAAAGAAAGATAATTTTGCCCGTAATATCAAGGGCTACAAAATTTAGCTTTATAAGACTTGCATTAATTAGAAAAGAGAGAATCTTTACCTCAAACCTTTTTAAAGTATTTGCTCAGTGTGGTAGAGTCTCGTACTGATAACGTGTTATAAAATAAAGACTGTAAAGTAAGTAAATTATTGATAAGTATAGAGAGATACTAATCTATTATTCAACTTTAAATTGATGTCTAATGAGCTGAATTTCTGCCTATTTATAGAAAAAAGAAAGCCGTTGCTGCAAGGTTTTTTTGGAGCTACTTGTAAGTTGTCTGTACGAGCTACTCGCAACCTGCCTAATTATTAAGAAGCTATTGCAAGTTATTTCATTGAATTGCTTGCAACCTGCCCGTATCAACTGCCTGCAACCTGCCTGTTCTCACATATAAACTTTAACACAGTGCTAAACGGATAATCTTCTTGGGGGGATTATCTACGGCAGACAATTAAACGGATAAGTTTACAAAAAGATTAAACATTCAATGTTTTCATAACAAAAATAATATTTTGCCTTATAAGAATATAGAGGCGTAACGAGCAGATAAAAGACTTACTAAAGGACCAAAACAATTGGATATAAGTCCCACCAATGACGCCTGACACGAGATCGTCTGGGTTTTTTACTTCTTATATACCATTGAGTTGCAAATCTGGAGACGACAGCCAAATAGATGAGTGGTTTTCGAAATTCAAAAGTAGTTTTATTAGTGCGTGTAAATCAATAGGAGAAACTTTACATTGCAAAGAAATTTTGGAAAAAAGAAAAACACGTTTGGTACAACTTCAAAATTAACCAGCTGCTTGAAACAACTCATGGACCTAAAATTTAATTACTATTCCAAAAGACATTATGGCCACAATTAAATTAAAGTATGAATTCTAGTTAGAAATTAATTTTCTAAATTAGACGATATGCTATACAAGATAAAAGCACCTAACGGAGTGCTTACACCACCACAACAACAACAAAAATCCAGTAGAATTTTACAAGTGGAGTCACGGGATGATAGAGTGTACGCAGACTTTATCCCTACCCCGGAGGAGTAGAAAAACTATTTCCGAAAAACCCTCGGCTCAAAAAGATAAATCTTCTAAAAATAATTTTTTTTATTTAGAGCATTATAGGGGAAAAAAAAAAAAAACACATTAGTTCTGCTGCAGTTCGCACGCTAAATTGTATGGTTGGAACTTTGGAACTAACAGCAATTATTCTGGTAAGAAAAGAAAAGAAAACGAAGAAGGCTCAAAAGATAGGGCAGTTCATGGGAACATATATGTGGCTAAATGTTTGGCCAAGGTTTTAGGAGGTTAAAAGTATTGTTTTTCTCTCAAAGGTACTTTTAAAAAAATTTAAGCTGCTTGGCGAAGGTGGAGAAGTGGTTTTGGCCAGCAGCAGAAGCAATTTTTCTGCTTTTGGGAAGAAGCAGAAAATTCTAGCTTCTTCCAAGAAGCAGAAGCAGAAAATTAATTTATTCTAGACAAATTCTAGATAAAACTATCCTCACCATAAATATATATTTTCCAAATTAACCCTTATTAAGAATTTTTTTTTTCTTTTTTGTTTTTAGTTTCTACTATTCTTTTAAAATTAGAGATATCATATATATGAATGTATTATAACTTTCCAATTTTTTTTTTTTTAACTTTTCTTGTTTTTAATTTTTTCTTTGTGTAATGCTTGTAACTTTCCAAATTATCCTCTTCTTTTTTTACACTAAAGCAAATTATCTACATTCTTCTTTGGATAATTAATTCTCTTCCTACAAATAATCATTTATAATTTCTTCTGTTATAGGCTATGAATTCCCGAATCTTTAAAATAGTTATCAAATCTAATTTGTGAAAATTACCTATAAATAGGTAATAAATTTACAATTGCATCGCATAATCTATATATTATTAAAAGAAGAAGAAAAAGCCTCCACAATTAAGCCAAGTAACAATCTCACAATAGGTCACTTGTCAATTTGGGACAACTTTTTTTTTTATGGTTAAATATAGATTTTATTAATAGAAGCAAAGTACAAGAGTGGAGGGGGACATAAACCTTACCTCCCAAAAGAAAATGCATGTACTCTCAGTCATTCTAGAATGATAACTAATTGTACCTAGGTAGTAGTAAGGAGTTAGACCTATGGTGATGTAACGATTGTCTATTTTATAGTGATAGACAATCGTATGTATAAAAATAATGTGAAATTTTTCTAGGTCAGCTATACAAAAAAGTACATATGTTCCTATTTCTACTATGTGGATGAGGGATTTGGTCCCTTGTATATACATCTGACATCCATCAGTAGTGTCTATAGTTCGCAAAAATGTGACAAAAAAGCACGAGCTATCTTCAATTTTGCTTTGGCCTTGATGGCAGGGAAAGCCAAGTTGAAGATGGCTATCAGGATATACCATGTGACAGGATAACTGTGTTGTTTGTGTTGCTGGATGAGCAATATTCTGACTGTTGTTGTTGGTTCTAGAGTTAGAGTGATGAGCTGAGTGCTGGAGCTGCTGCTGTTAGGTGTATGTGTGTATCTTATGTCTTCTGTTAGGTTGTATGTTTGGCTTGCTGCTTTTGGGAGGGATTCTGTCTTCTTTTGAGTCAGCAGTTAGGTGACTGGCTGACCTGTTGTTGATCTTGTATGAGTGCTGCTTCTGTTGGTAATCTGTTGGCAGTGCTTCTATGTCCTGTAGTTGCTGCTGGCTTAGTGTTTGCCTGTGTATATTACTGCTCCTGTGCTGCTGTGTGTTGGCTGGATTCCAGTGATGTATGGTAAGAGGGGAGGTCCATGATGATTGTTGTAGTTACAACAGATTGAGCACTAGAAGTGCTAATATCACACCTTGCAACTACAGCAATGATCTGGACCTATCCAAGCTGTTTGCAGAGTTGTGGAATTTGCTGAGTTCAGTGGTGGCATTACTGTTTATGTTGTCTTTTCTGATCTCTTGATTCTAACTTTTGGGACTGTTGCTGCTTTGACTTAGGACAAATTTAGTTATGTTAGATAATAATTAATTTTTTTGAATTTATATTTTAAAATAAATAAATTATGCATGATCTATTGTTAATAATTAGTTACTCTTTTTGAATTTGAATTTGAATTTGAACATACTTAGCTTCTTTTTTTTTACAATAACAATAATTTTTATATATTTAAAATTATTTTTATCTTGACCTCAATGCCATCTTTCAAGTTTGACACTCGGAACCATCTTGTTACAACTAACATGGTTATATATAATTTCTTTTAAAGACATTCTTCTACCAATAAGGAATTCAACTATTATGCTAACGAAGACATTACTGTAGAGATTGAGGAAGGAAAAGGGCCTTCTGGTACTATTTTAGAAATGCGAGGCAAATCTTCTACTAATATTGAGGTGTTGTGTGATAGAATTAGAGATAAAATTATTGAAAAATATTATCATGTATGAGTGGCTTTATTTATTATTTCATGGTGGATTGTAAATATATAGTAATTTGTGGAATAGACTTCTAATTCATACTGAATGATGACAATAAGTAATTGTAGTAGATAATATTATATGCTTGGTATAACTATATATGTTATATTAATTTAAATCTCTATTATGAATGTTTACTTTATGTTTTATATTTTAATTAAATAAAATAAAAAATAATAAAAGTATCTTAAGATAAATATTTAGGTTCATTTTTCTTTTTAAAATAATTATAAAATCTTGGTACTATTCTTTTTGTTAATTTGATATTAAAAGCACTTTTTAGAAAGATTTGTCAAACACAAT
Source organism: Nicotiana obtusifolia (assembly GCA_002018475.1). Taxonomy (NCBI): domain Eukaryota; kingdom Viridiplantae; phylum Streptophyta; class Magnoliopsida; order Solanales; family Solanaceae; genus Nicotiana; species Nicotiana obtusifolia. The sequence continues at coordinate 32,075 of MCJB01051864.1, forward strand.
TTGTTTACCAAATGTTGCAAAAGGTACTTCTTAAATGAATTGGCCAAACACAAACTATTTTTTTTAAAAATACTTTTGGAAAAAGCACTTCTGAAAAAATACTTTTCAAAATAAACAGGTTTTAACAGCTTGACCAAACGGGCTCTAAAATGAGTTTACTAAAGGTATCTTTACACAAATAGCCGGCTATATTAATTGTTTACTTTTTCTAGCCATATACATAAATTATACAATAATCATACACAATTATACACATACAATACATAAATTATGCATATATTATACCTCCACCGACTATTTTTAGTTACCTTATTGGGTGGGCGGCTATTTGGATTAATTCATCTATACTAAAAGTGATTACAATAACCGGTCCGACACTTAAAAAGAAAAAGCTTTCCTAATTTTTTTAACGAGCATTACTCCTCAAGAGTGCAATATAATTTATTTATCATTGGAAGGACAATTGATGGCAAGTGTCATTCGTTATGCAGGAACGTGGATTACCTACAACATAATATATAAACATATATAATAGGGCAGTACTCAAGAGTAGGCTTCCAGGTACTTGTTGAATCCTCCCTCTGACGCTCGGCTAGTGAGGGCTGATTTCATTGTAACAATGGCAGACTCATTTGCTCCAGCTCTTAGAGCAGCCCGTCCAGCTTCCAAGAACCTATTGACTGCATCCTCTACGTATCGATTAGCTTCACCAACATTCATGTTCCGTCCAATATCAGGGTAGCTTTTGAGCACATGATCACCATTAAGCTGTGAAGCAAGCTGGATCATTTCTATTTGAAATTCAGAGAGTTTTACATCTTCTCTTGGTCCCCATGGTCTTAGATTTGTCATCACCTCGGGAAGTTTCTCTGCCCAGACATCATACGGATCAAATGATTATGATTAGCCGGTAAATGGGTGATAAGCCTCTTATTTTATTTGAAGAATTAGGAGATTCCTAATGGCCAACGATAAGAAAAATGCGTATTTAAGTTATTGCTCGAAAACAATTCCCCTTGTAACCGTTAAAGCTTGTCAATGAAGGTTCACATATTACAACATAGTATTAGAGCAAGCACGACTCCTCATTTCGAGTTTCAAACCGCCTGTCATCACTATACATATTTCCCTATGTACTTGGCCTAGCAAACAGAATTAGGCTTGCATGTGCAGGAGTGTGTGTTGCAAACCTAAAATAATTAAACAAATTTTCTAACCATCAATTAAGTTTTTATTCACACAACTCCACACAAGTATAAATCATAGATCCACTCAATTCATCCAAACTGATGGTTGTTATATCAGAGATCCCATCTGTTCTATCAAGAACTCAAGCCCGCATTGAAGCAATTTTCACAATTATCAAAGATAAAGCACCCCATTCTTCTTCCTCCGACATTCTAAAAGCTATAAAAGATCAAATCAGTTTTATCATATCACACACCAGAATAAAGGATAACTGCAGCTTTCACCAATACCAGAGATGGAAACTACCCCATTGCTTTAAGATGAAAGAGAACCTGTATTGCTCGGACTTTTCGAAAACGTGGCTGGATACGTGTCGGATCCTCATAAGTAGTGCATTTTTGAAGGATCCGACACGGGTGCGGGTACATTTTGGAGAATTCGCGCAACATAAAAGAGAACTACAACTCCTGAGGTAGCTAAAGTGGGAAAAAGCTTAAAAGAACACCCTCTTGAAGTCGGGAAAACGAGTTCATGCGGGAGCCCATAGTGTTCCATAAGGAGGTGTAAAGCAGCTTATCCAGAAGAAAAAGAAATTGTGTTTGCTTAGCATCATAACACGTTTGAGGAAAGAAGCAGCTTTTACTAGTAATAGCAGTCATAATTTACTAGTAATAGTAGTCATAACGCATTAAAAGTACGAATAAACTTTTAGTAATAGTCTTCACCATATGTGCTTTTGAAGAATTATTGTTATTGTATAGTGTTTCCTAAAGTATTCAACATCTAAAAAACAACCATATATATTCCATGGAACTCTTTACTTTCCAGTCTAAGTGACTATTAGTCAGTCTGTATGAACATAGTATTTTCAGTATTAACCATGTAGTAATTGGGAAATACACTAAATAATTGTTCATGGTTTTATGAAGTTGTACCTGGACAATCGTCACGGGGAGTCTTACGCAGGCGGAAATAGTTCTCAAAGCTCCCAGCCCATGCATCTCGTTTGGTTAAGAAACTCGACTTCAGATCAAAAAGTTTTTTCACAGTTGCTGGTATGGAGGAGTGCTCAAATTGTGAAGATGGAGTTGGACCATTTGTTTCATGGATCACTGCATCAAACAATTGATAAGGTAAGGTTAAACATACTTCTGATCCACCTTCACCAAAAAAAGCAAATTATAATATGCGCCAGTTTCTTATCGTAGAAGAATATATTACCTTTTCTCCTCTGCAAGCACATAGGTTACTTGACGTTAGCATCTAATGTACCATCGATTTAATTACAACAGGAGAATATTTCACTTTAATGGCCTTGCAGAAAAATGTCTTATTTTAGTAAACCAAGTAGTAGAACCTGAGGTATATTATACACATAGCCGCTCTAACAGGCTTAAAGTTGCTCAAGTCTAGCGCAGTAAAAACTCCCTGAACTGCCAAAACCAAACATTGGTGCAAGATATTCTTGTAAAGTTGTAATGGCACTTCTTTCGTGTTCAACGTGGTTATAACTCATAAGCTTCAACTGCAGACATACAGCAATACCACGACTAGAAAGATTTCCTAGTTAATTTACAAATTTTTCATCTCAAAGAATCCTAAAAACGCAACAAGCCCACTGAATCCTATTCCTATCACCAGCTCTACCACATATATTTCTCCTTATCAAATGCTAAGTAGTAAATATCAACCACAAAAAGTACCTCAAACAGATAAATGATAATGAAATGAAATACAAGTAATTAATCAATATAAAGCGACTCACCAGTGCCTTTGTCAATCCATGGGGAAATCAAGAAAGCAGGGACACGCACACCCAAGCGGTCAAATCTGAAGTAATATGGAGGAGGCCCTATAATCCCATCAGGATTAGGCACCCCAGATACCGGAGTGGGTACATGATCAAAGAACCCGCCATGTTCATCATACGTAATCAACAGTGCCATTTCTTTCCACTGCGGACTCGCCCTCAGAGTCTCATAAACCTCCTTCACAAATTTCTGTCCAAGTGCAACATCGTGGGATGGATGGTCATCATTAGCCGGGTCAAGTTTAATATCAAAGTATCTCTGCTCAATCACCACGTAATTTGGTAGTTTCCCAAGTTTAGCGTGGAGTTTGAACTTCAATGCATAATCATGAAACTTAAAAATGTGTTTGAGTTTTCTCAGTGACTTGAAAAAAAACGTAGCTGGGATGTTTTGGTAATAAATTCCAAAAGAGAGGCCATTTTCGTCTAAAGAATCGAAGATGGTCTTTTGAGGGAACCCATGGATTAAATCTTTGCGGACATTGCTGGAAGCTCCGTGAGAAGTTGCCGAGTGAACATAAAACCGGTTCGGCTGAGTTGAAGCCGGAACCGACGCGAACCACCGGTCGAACACCCCGAACTCGTTCGCTAACTCCCTGTAAACCGGTAACAACTCCGGTTTAAACCCGCTCATCACGGTTTGCTCCATATCAGGGACGCCCATATTGAGAGCCTGCTGCACGAACCCGTTCATGGGAGCCGGGTTAGCGGAGGAATCATTGGACCCGAATATCTGCTCTCGAATAGCTTGAATGGAGTGACCCGGGTCGGAGTCAACGAAAACAGCATCATCGGAGACAAAGATTTTCGGGGAAGAAGGGTCGGAGGCATTGACCAGGTTAAACTCGGAGCCGTTCAGGCCGTCGATATCGGGTCGGGTCTTGTGAAGCCAACCTAGGATGTGATCAAAGGAGCGGTTTTCCATGACCAGAACGACAAGGGTCTTGATGGGTCCATCGATTTTGCGATGCTTGCGCTTGTGAAAGGGGAAGGAAGAGGAAAAGGAAGGGGATAAAAGCAGGTAAACTAGGAAGAATAAAGTGAAGCGGGTCACCGGGAAAAGCATTTTCCGATGACCCATTTCCGTTCGGCGATCTGAAAATCCGGCGACGGCTGGTAAGGATGATAATGAATAATGGATATGTGCCGCTTCCGCAAGAAGTCAAGTGGAATTGTCAAAACATATATAATAAGTATGTAGTAATGTTGATGGAAATGGCATATCCTGTGAGAATTATTTGGTATCATTTGGTAGTGGGTTTACAAAAAGTTTTGTTTGACACAGCACTACTTTTATCTTAGCCAAGTCATATCCTTTCTGAAATTTGGCAGTATCTCTTTTGTTTTTGTTTTTTTTTTCCCCTCATTTTTCAACCAATTCTTCTTCGTTCCTCTTTTCCCCCCTCTTGCTTGGCTTTTTTCAGATTTTTAAGAAAATTGAAGAGGATGCAGGTTAAAGAAAGAATACCTTCTTTACAGTAAACGGGGAAGAGAGAATCAATATGAGATAATCACTGAATTCGAAGTTGTTAAATCTTCCCTACGTGACTAATTAAGGATTCAATGTGGATTTAAAGAAAACATATAAATAGACAATGGTAGGCTTGCAAAATTTATTGGATGTAAATTCAATAAAATAATTTGAACTATATTTTAAATATGTTTGTCCCAATAAATTATCTCGATCTAAAATCCTATCTCAATCTCTTAATGGCGCCTAGCCGAACTTGCTAAGCAAGTCAAGCCGAAGATAACAAATAAAGTCTATTTTATTACTTAACAGAGATATATCGCAATAAAAGATGAAAATAGTCTCAAAACAACGATAATATATGATAATAGCACAAGCAAGGCCTAAACATGGCCAATATAACACTTTCCTAAGACTAGGTGACACTAGTACATGAGCAAATACGAAAAGAAAATCAAGTCTGTATCCATGTAAAGCTATCTGAAATAAAATAGAGAGAAATACAAAAAGAAAAAAACAGGGTGCTGTGAAGCAGATCCATGAAGTGCAGCTTACCTTAAGTCTCCATAAGTTCTCCTAACCCAGTCCATCAAAGAAGTAGTGGCGAGGCTAGGTGCTTCCGAATACTTACCACACAGATATAATAACAGAATTTGATAACTGAACAATAAATAATATCATGAAAGACAAGAGTCACAAATATCAAAGGATAAGCATACCTTTCTAGCACAAATTAAACCTATCGCTACTCAGCCATAATAATAAAAGATGACATGTTCAAGGAGCCGGGACTCCCAATTAGCATATAAGCATGTCCAGTAACAATTTATAATAAGATAAATACCTCAAAATGAGTCAATAATAAGAATGCATGCTCAACCGATACAAGATTTATGTACCGCGATACACAATCCATGCATCACATAGCCCGATACAAAATTCATATATCGTCCTTGTACAAAATTCATGTACCAACCACACTCACAGGGCCCAAAGTAACATGGGTTATCACATGACTCTGGAGGAATGGATCCAAATACAAGTGCAAGAGGAAAATAATAGCATCCCTCATAAGTCAATGGCTGATCGTCAAGTCCAATGTGCCATAATTGTATCTCTGCCGCACGCTTATCCGTCACGCCAAAATTCTCAGTCTGAACCATGTATTTATTATTTTAAATGCATGCATATGCTCATAAATTATAAATAAAGTGTTCACGAGGACTTAATTAATATCATACGCATATGTGCTCATGCACTACAATAAAAATGGGCTTGCGGCAATATAAAACGGCTTTACCGGCAGGAACAATAGCCGCTATATCTTTTACCGGCCATTGGTTTTTCGCCACTGAAGCCGGGGTTGGCAAAGCCTTTAGTGGCCTTTCTAACAAAAGGTGGTAAAATGTATGGTTTATTGCCGCTAAAAATAATTATCTTTAACGGAAAATATTTGTGGCAATTGTAATGGCTACTAAATCCAATCCAAAATGGCTATCTATACTCCTTTAGCATCTATTTTTATAGCCGCTAAATTTAAAATAATTGCCACTAAAAATTCGAATCTTTAACGGCAAATATTTTGTGGCAATTAAAATGGCTATAGTATCCATTCTGAAAACATCTTAGTTTCCCATTTAGCGTCCATTTTAATGGCTAATATGTCTAACTAAATTGCCGCTAAAGGTCAATATTTTTAGCGGCAATTATTTTTCAGCAATTATAACGGCTGCAATATCCCTTGAGAAAATATCTTAATTTGCCTTTTATAATTCATTTTTATAGCTGGTATATCCAACTAAATTAGCGCTAAAAGTTACAAGCGGTAATAACAATAGTTTAGCCACCATTAATAATACTTACTACATTATTTCAGAATATGACCCAAATAAATATATTAATATTAATTCAAAAAAAATATAATATATCTCATTAAATCGTAACAAACAAAAAGAAGTACTAATAAAAAATATTAATGTCACCGTAACTTAAAAAATATACTTATATTGTTTAAACTAAACAGCTAACGTCATTATATACGTAATCCAGACGAATGATGGTCTTCAAATGATTTCCGCAACTTTTCATCATTTTGAAATCTTCCACCCCCTAAATTATCGAACATCACACTGTATGATCTGAAATTATAAAATAACGGTGTCAAAAGATAAAATATAATGTGAAAAAACATCTTGAAGATTCCATCATTATCAGATTCATTGTCAGCCAACTCCCTCACCTAACATCTATAAAAAAAAATAACTAGATAGATTAATAGGCGAACAAACTGGATGTGCAAACAATTAAAGAGAGTTTCTTTCTTTGTTATGACAGAGAAAAAACAACAAAAAATTCAAAAGTAGAGTATTAGCTTGGAGAAGTAAAAAGAAGTTGCACGCCAAGTTCATTGGCAAATATTATTGTGGCCAAGTTCTTTTCCTTAGACATGAATACTAGATTTTGCTTACATGCTATTAATAAATCTCCCAAATAGGTGACAACAAATTATGTACATTAACCTCGACAAAATCTTAGGCATAATCATATTGTATGTCACAATTAGTTAAAATTAAATTTCTCTAGAAACTATAGTTAATTTAAGAATAGAAAATAACCATAACTCCAAGACTAAGTCCTATGGGCCATTGCAACAAAATACTCATGAAACCTTCACATAACTAATATGAAGCTAAGTCCAAACTTAAGACTTACTACATGAAGTAAAACTTGTTAGCTAGTAGAGATGAGTTACATCAATCTTCTATATCAATAATAATCTCAAGTAGTTGATCTTCTACAAAAATCTATCTCAAAACCATAAACAAACATTGTGGAGAATTTATGCTCAACTTTAGAGAAACTTGTCATTTTAGCATTGTGAAAAGATGTGAAAAAAGTATCCCATTACTCATGACCACATCTGCCACTTAGCCCACAGAATTTGTCTTTCTAACGTAAAAGGGGTAAAAATCAAGCACTTACAAGCAACTAAATATCTTCCATTCTACAGAATATCTAACAACAACAACAATAACAATCCATGGGAATTTCATAAGTGGGATTTGGTAAGGGTAATATGTACGCAGACCTTACCTCTACTTTGGAGAAGTAGAAAAATTATTTTTCAAAGATTCTCGGCTCGAGAGGAAAAATAGGAACAAGTAAAAACAAGGGCATACAAATATTACTAATAGTTGAATAATAGTTGGCCACCAAAAGACAAGCAAGCTTGCTTACTTATAGAAATTAGTACTCTGTTTCCAACAGCATAAGTTGCAGCTGATAATTCAAATTATATCTTGTTTTAGAATTCTCTATGCAACTTACAACAACAAGAAGAAACATAAAATAAGCCAACTTCACATTTCAAAATTACCGCTTCACTTTCAGCAAAGATTCAATAAAGAACTCAAGAATAGCAAGTCAGGCAGTAAAAGTTTTTAAAAAGTAGGCAAGTCACACATAAGAGTTAAGTCCAACGTGAAAATGCATAAATAAGTGAGGGCCACTAATCTAGAATATCATATAACATAAATCTACAGCCAATACTAAAAATTGTAAGCCCTCTAAATGCTGCTGGTAGGTTACTTATGTAAAACTAATTACAATGGTTGTTGAGTCCATAGGCTGGTACTGAGACATACACGGCCATCTCGAAATTTGGCTATCGTGTCCTGCATTTGGCCCGTTCGCATTTCTTGACTATTGTTATGGCCAATTAAACTCTACAGAAGATCTAGCCATTGGTTAATGCTTATCTTTCATCAGATAGGATTTGAGGTAAAATGTTGGACTAAATATGTGTCGGGGAACAAATATTTTAATAAGACAAATCAAAATGTAATTGACCATCTAAAGCGGGATTCTTTCCAACTCCTCGTAGACGAGTGACAAGACAGGATCTTTCTCATGCGTACTATAGTTTAACAAATGCTATACAACTGAAAAAAGTATCCTTACCGCATTTGAAATCTTCGACTTTGACCATTCCACCGAATCTAATTTTGAAATCCTCTCAAAAACTCGAACGTCAATAAAAATTAATATTTTTTTTGAAAAGTAACAAGCAGAGTGAAATTTAGAATAATTCTAATATGATTCACTACTATGACAACCTCAGGAATACCCAATTTTTCCCATCTCTTCAACCATTCAAATAATTGACAAATATAAAGACAGAAACATCCACAGCTGCATAACCAAATTACTTTTCATCAGAAGCTTTTTTTAAAAGAGAACTCTAAAACCAAGGAGCTTTACATTGAAAGGGAAACGAGAAAATATAGTCGCTCCACTGATAAACAAGATTGGAACAACATCATAAATATATGTATCCAATTATTTCCTTCTGACAACCCAACAATAAAGCACCAATCTAATACCCTGTTCCGTTTTGAAGAGTCTTAAAACCAAATAGTACAGACAATCAGTAAAAACAGTAATATGATGATTATGTTGTAGATGCAGCGTGAAAACTGGTGGAGGACTTTACTAAATGCCTTAGGATGATCACAGAACTATTTTTGACAAGAGTCAACATAAAATCTCAAAAGTCAAAGAAGACTGCACTAACACACATATATCAACTTTTACCTATGTGTAGTCAATGAAACCATAACCACCACTATTTTTTTATAAATCATATTACACATATTTACTTGAGGTGCCATTGCTACTTTGAGGCATAGATGCATTAGGAGCATATCTGCGCATGAATTGTCTCATTTGGAGTAATTTGATTGTATCTTCTCCTGATTTTGTTTCATCATATTCATTTCTTCATTTTGTTTCTCCTTTAACTCGATCATCTCTTGTTCTAACCTTTGTATAATCTCATTAGACGAATCATCTGCAATAATATTTTCTAAGAAAGACCTACTAACCCATAAAACAGAAGGAGTTAGACCAAGTTCTAAACCACGAACATACCCACTTTTTTTATTTTCCAGCACCTGAGAATACACATCACCTTCTCAAGCAACACTACGAGGAGGTCGCTCAGTAGATCTCTCACTATTGCTCATCCTTTCATTTATCATTTCCTGGCCATAGAACTCATAATAAATCCATTTTGGAATTTATGAACAGGAATACCTAATATCTTTGAATGAATGAAGTAACATATTTTTCATGTTCTAAATGTTTCCCAATTTATAAAATAAAAAGAAAGAATAAATCTTACGATTGTCTTGGTAGAATCATCATCCAGTGGTCTACTTACGTTTTTTATGAGTTAATATAAAAATTTCTGCTCGTGTAGGATCCATTCATTTATAGCGAAATACAATAAAAATGATAGTAGACATGCGTGACAAAAAAGGTTTAAAATATTATAATTTATAATTTTCACAGGTTTACCTGCTCATTTATCAAGGTAGCAATACTTTTGGATCCTCCTGTGTGAGGCATCTTTTGCTTGGCCCTATTGTTTTTATTTGCTTGGGTACGTCTCTGTCATTGAAATATTAAAACGATATCTTATAAATTTGAAATACAATTTGAGAATAACTAAAATCAAAATTCTATGAAAATGAGCAGACTAGGAGAATTTTCAAGGTTGATACTTTAACTTTATCAGAAAGCCAATAAGAGACAAGACCACTCCTTTGATCCCTCAGTATGCGACTTGATCTTTTTTTTAGCAAAGCGTCTTTAATCTTATATTTTCGCATATATTGACCTTTTATATAGCACTTGTAATCTTTCCATTTCTTTCCTAGTGACTTTAAGATCCATGCTTTTGCACGTTTTGGGATAGAGAACTTCTTCTAAAAAAAATAAAAGCCAACATTTATAAGATGACATCATGTATAAAAGATTAAGCATGTTCACAAAATAATAATAATAATAATAATAACTACTCCATACCCTCACAAATTCCACCAAACTCAAGAGTAAATTTTCATGCCTTCACAATTAATCATAAGCCTATGCATGATTTCTAATATGAATAGGAGAGCAAACATAGTCACATAAGCCAAATCAATCATGAATCAAATGAGCACATAGTCAAACAAAGCATGAAATATTCCAATTTCTGCCCCCAATCATGATATAAACTCGGTAAATGCATATATGTTCGCCACCACGTATATACACTATCCCCAATACCGTAAAACACATAGCAAACAAGTCAAATCCTGGGGATTTCCCTCTTAACAAGGTTAGCCAAGAGCCATACCTCCACCCGGCAACCTCTAATCTCCAAAAATAGCCTTTCCTTTCAAATCGACCTCTGAATGAGCGAATCTAGTCAAATACAACTCAATAACATTAAATAAAGCCATAGGAATCCAAATAATAAAGATTGAATCTTTAATCAATTGCGCAAAGTCAACCAAAAGGTCAACTCGGACCCGCCTCTCGGAACCCGACAAAATTCATAAATCCCGAACACCCATTCGAATTCGAGCCCAAATATATAAGTTTCATCCAGAACCAACTTCAAATCGAGGTTCAAATCTCCATTTTCCTCTTTAGAAAAGTTTTGCCAAAATCCTCAATTTTTTCCTCTTAGATTCACCAAACAAAGACCAAAATCAAAGATAGAATCATGGAATAAAATCAATCTAAGTCAAGAACACTTACCCCCAATACAAGTGGTGAAAATCGCCTTAAAAATTGCCCAAATCCGAGATTCCAATCTCAAAATATGATAAATGAGGCCAAACTCCTGATTAAAAGAAACACTGCCTAGTGATTCCGCCTCTACAGTTAAATGTTGCATCTGCGATGCTGCATCTGCCGAAAATCCCTCGCTGATACTGAAAATTCACTTAAACTCCAGCCTTCGCTTCTACCTTCAAGACTCTACTTCTGCAGAGTCGCTGATACGATTCCCTGAGCGCACTTGCGCTTTCTTTTATGACCAACCTTCTGCATCTATGGACTCGTCCTACCTTGCTCCGCTCTGCATCTGCGACCCACTGTCTGCATCTGCGGAAAAAAGTTTACAGGTGTGAAAGTACCAGAACAGGACCTGCCAATTCAACATTTAATAATCCAGAACCCATTCGAAACTCACTCGAGGCTCCCGGACCATGTCAAATACACCAACTAGTCCTAGAACATATTACGGACCTGCTCGAGGTCTCAAGTCACCCTAAATAATATCAAAACTACAAATCGCAACTCAATTCAAGCCTAATAAACTAATCCAACTTCCAAAACTAATGTCGAACCACATCTAACCAACTCGGAATAACCTCAAATTTTGCATACAAGTTCTAAATGACATAACAGACCTATCCTAACTCCCGAAACAACAATCCAAACCCGATAATGCCAAAGTCAACTCTCGGTCAAACCTATGAACCTTCCAAACCTTCAAATTGTCAACTTTCGCCAAAAAGAGTCAAATCAACCTAAGAACCACCAAATCCAAATTCAAACATACGCCTGAGTCCAAAATCACCATACAAACTTATTAGAACCATCAAAGCACCATTCTAAGGTCATTCGCACAAACGTTAAACCTAGATCAACTCTTACAACTTAAGCTTTCATAAATGATACTAAGTGCTCCAAATCACTCCCCAACCTTTCCGAAGCCAAACCAATCAATCCTGCAAGTCAAAAACAATAAATACACATTTGGAAACATCAAATTGGGAAACGAGGCTCAAATACACAAAATGACCAGCCGAATCGTTATATTTTTCCCCTCTTAAACAAATGTTCGTCCTTGAAAGAGTTTAGAAACATACCTCGAGAGCCAAAAAGATGTGGATATCTGCTTTGCATATCATGCTCAATCTCGCCTCCTTGACCGGTTGACCTCTCCACTTAAGCTTTACCGATGCAATATCCTTCTACCTCAACTTCCGAACCTGCTTTCCAAAATAGCCACTGGTTCCTCCTCATAAACCAAGTTCTCATCTAATTGCATTGAACTAAAAACTAACACATGCGACTGATCCTCATGATACTTCCATAAGCTGGAAACATGAAACAGGGATGAACTCCCGACAAGCTGGGTGGAAAAGCAAGCCTATAAGCCACCTCACCCACTCTCTCCAAAACCTCAAATGGACCAATGTACCGAGGGATCAACTTGCCCTCTTCCTGAACCCTTTTGTCAGCATAGCTCTTCTGCCTAGACTATACTGTACAAAGCTACTCCTAAATCAATTTCGTCTTCTCCAAAGCATGACGAACGAGATCAGTTTCCAATAACCTAGCCTCCCAAACTAAACCAACTAACCGGAGAATGACATCGCCTCCCATATAAGGCCTCGTATGGAGCCATCTGGATACTTGACTAGCAGCTATTATTATAGGCGAACTCTGCTAATGGTAGAAACTGATCCTACTGGCTTCCAAAATCAGTGATGCAGGCTCTCAGCATATCTTCTGAGATCTAAATGATACACTTGGACTGTCCGTCCGTTTGAGGATGAAATGTCGTACTCAACTCGACCTGCATGCCCAGCTCATGCTGCACTGCACACCAAAAATAGGATGTAAACTGAGTGCCTCGATTCAAAATGATAGACAAAAGCACACCATCCAGACGAACAATCTGTCTTAGATTAATCCGAGCCAACTGCTCATAAGTATAGGAAGTCATGAATGGAATGAAATGTGCAGACTTGGTCAGTCAGTCCATTATGACCCACACAACATCGAATCTCCTCAACGTCTGTGGCAACCCAACTACAAAATCCATAGTGACACTCTCCCACTTCCACTTTGGTATATCTAACCTCTAAAGAAAACCACCCGGTCTCTTATGCTCATACTTGACATGTTGATAGTTCAAACACCATGTAACATTCTCACCATTGTCCTTCTTCATCCTTCTCCACCATTAATGCTGCTTCAAATCACGATACATCTTCGCGACACCTGGATGAACCGCAAACTATAGGCTTCCTCAAGAATCAGCTCTCTTAAACCATCCACCTTCGGAACACAAATCCGACCTTGAAGCCTTAATACCCCATCATCATCAATAGTGACATCTTTGGCATCTCTTGCTGCACCATGTCCTTAAGGAAAATCAAGTGCATCATGCCAGTGCACCTTAATATTCTCAAACAAGGACGATTGAAACACAACATAAACAAGTACCTAGCAGGGTTCCGAGATATCCAACCTCAAAAACCTGTTGGTCAAAGCCTGAAAATCCATAGCTAATGGTCTCTTAACAACCAGAATAAATGCAAAACTCCCTTGCTCTCTGCCTTTTTACTCAGGGTGTCAACTACTTCATTGGCCTTTCCCAAATGATAAAGAATGGTGATATTATAGTCCTTCAGCAGCTCCAATCATCTCCAATCATCTCCGCTGCCTCAAATTCATGTATTTCTATTTGAACAGATGCTAGAGACTCCAGTAATCCGTATACATCTCACAAGACATGCCATATAGATAATGCCTCCAAATCTTGAGAGCATGTACAATAGCAACTAGCTCCAAATCATGCACAAGATAGTTCTTCTCATGGGGCTTTAACTGACATGATGCGTAGGCAATCACCATACCATCCTGCATCAATATACATCCAAGACCAACCCTCAAAGCATCACAATAGACTGTATAAGATCCTGATCTTGAAGGCAAAACAAACACTATAGCCGTAGTCAGTGTTGTCTTGAGCTTCTGAAAGCTCTCCTCACACTTGTCTGACAACCTGAACGGAGCGCCCTTTGAGTCTACTAAGTCAATGAGGCTGTAATAAATGAAAATGCCTCCACAAAGCCGCGATAATACCCTGCCAAGCCTAAGAAACTCCTGACCTCAGTAGCGGTAGAAGGTCTGGACCAACTCTGAACTGCCTCAATCTTTTTTGGGTCCATCTTGATCCCATCACTAGATATCACATGACCCAAGAATGCCACCGGGTCTAGCAAAACTCACACTTGGAGAACTTAGCATATAGCTTTTTCTCCCTAAAAATCTGGAGCACTGTTCTCAGTTACTGCTCGTGCTCCTCATAACTACGAGAGTACACCAAGATATCATCAAGAATCTAAGTATGGCTGAAACACACTATTCATCAAATGCATGAAGGCTGCTAGGACATTAGTCAGCCCAAAAGACATCACTACAAACTCATAATGCCCCTAACGAGTCCTGAAAGCCATTTGGGAATAGTTGAAACCCTGATATTCAGTTGGTGATACGCCGACCTCAAATCAATCTTCAACAAGACCCTGGCATCCTAAAACTGATCGAATAAGTCATCAATGCGACTTGTTCTTGATGGTCACCTTGTTCAACAACTGATAGTTAATACACATCTTCATGGAACTATTCTTCTTCTTCACAAACAACACTGGCGCACCCCATAGTGATACACTAGGCCTGATGAACCCCTTATCTAACAACACTTGCAAGTGTTCCTTCAATTCCTACAACTCTACTGGAGCCATGCGATACAGTGGAATAGATATCGGCTGAGTGCCCGGCACCAAGTCCATACCAATATCAATATCCCTATCAGGTGGCATGCCCGATAGGTCTGCTGGGAGCACATTTGGAAACTCCCTCACAATCGAAACTGACTCAACGGTAGAAGTACCAACACTAACATCCCTCACAAAGGCTAAGAACACTAAACATCCCTTCTCAACCATCCATTGAGCCTTTAGAAATGAAAAAACCACCCTACTAGAAGTATACCCTAGAGAACCCTTCCATTCCAACCTTGGCAACCTCGACATAGACAACATCATGGTCTTAGCGTGACAATCAAGAATATCATAATACAGAGATAACCAGTCTATACCTAGAATCACGTTAAAATCCACCATACTAGCAACAGAACATCCGCACGGGTCTCATAGCCCTAAATAGTAAACAAACAAGATCGATATACACTATCCATCACAATTGAGTCACAAATCAGTGTAGATACATGAACAAAATATCAAGAGAACTATAGGAAAACCCAAATATGATGCAAAGTACGACCACACATAGGAATATGTAGAAGCAGGATCAAATAGAACTGATGCATCTTTGTGACAGACTGAAACAATGCCTGTAATAACCGCATTAGAAGCCTCCGCCTCGGTCCTGCCTAGAAATGCATAACAGCGGGCCTGACCTCCGCCTGACTGACCTCTACCTCTAGGGCATCCCATGACCGCCTGAGCTCCCCATCTAGTTGGTGGAGCTGGTGATGTAACAACTGGAACTAGAGTCACTTCCTTAGAACCCTGCTGTGCTATGTCTCTATCACGTATGGGACAATCCCTCTTGATACGCCCTACCTCTCTACACTCAAAACAACCCTCAGTTGATTTTGGCTGCTAAACTCGAGGCTGCCTCTAATAACCCGAGTACTCACTAGAAGAACCTGGGTTGAAGGAACACGGTAGGAGCACCACAAATGGGCTAATATGCTGAAGGAGCTGGCCTACTAAGATGGCCGCTCCCAAAATGATCCCTACCTCCACATGAGACACCACTAAAATTGCCATAATACCGAGGCTTCTTGCACCTCCATACCATGGCCTCTCTGCTCTGACCTCGAATGCCCTCAATGAACCTCCTTACCTTCTCAACCTCGGTGGGGATCAGAAAAGCCACTTGACGGGATAGATCAGTGAATCAAATCTCATACTCTGTCACAGTCATGCGACCCTATTGGAGGTGCTCGAACTGACTCCGTATATTCTCCCTCTAGGTGAGTGGAATAAACTTCTCTAAGAAGAGATGTGAGAACTGACTCTGAGTGAGTGAAAGTGACCATGTTGGCCTACTGTACTCATATGGCTGCCACCACATCTTGGCTGGCTCCTAAAGCTGAAAAGTAGTTAATGCGACCCCATTGCAGAATCTCCTAAAAACCATCTAAGAAATTATGTGCATCTGCCAAAGGATCGCCATCATAATGTTGGGGGG
>MCJB01051864.1:48416-59384 GCA_002018475.1 Nicotiana obtusifolia
GGGGGGGGGGGGATCCATCTTCTTGAACTGATTAAACCTCTTCTGCTCTTTCTCAGACACAGTGGCTCCACTACCGATCTAACAGCAGCTACGGGAGGATGTCCCCCAACCTGTACCACCCCTAGGGTCTCAAAGCCAGCTGCAACCTGCTCAGGAGTGTGAGTAGCAGGAGTCTATCCCCCTCTCTTGGCCTGAGAAGTAGCTGGTACCATAGGAAGTACTCCGGTCAATGCTAGACCCTCCACAAGACAAGCCAAGAAAAGAAATCCTGAAGTACAGGGAGAGCAATAAAGCCCTCCAGGACCTGAGTTGGTCCAACTGGCTCACTCTGATTGAAAACCTGCTCCTCCACTGGGGCTACTGGTGGCTGTCCTAGCAGGGGCTCTGACTGCATCACAGGTCCTGCCTCTACCTCAACCACGGCCTTGCACAACCCTACCTAGAGGGGTTGGTGCATGACCAATTGCTCCCGATGAATGTGTTCTCACTATCTACGAGAGAATAGAAAGGCAAGGATTCAAACTTCATATCAATAAAGTCACACGATAAAGAAAGAAAGAAGTGTAGTTTCCTAACTTCCTGTAGCCTCTCCGGAGATAAGTACAGACGTCTATGTATCGATCCACAAGAATCTACTAGACCTGCTCATGACTCGTGAGGCCTACACAACCTAGGACTCGATACCAACTTGTCACAATCCAAAATCCCAACTGAAGGGCGTGATGGCGCCTAGCCGAACTTGCTAGGCAAGCCAACCCAAAGATAACAATAATGTTCATTTTATTATTTAACAACGATATATAGCAATAAAAGATGAAAATAGTCTACAAACAATTATAATATTTGATAACACCACACGCAAGGCCTAAACACGGCTAATACATACGCCCCAAGACTAGGTGGCACAAGTGCACGAGCAAACTACTACGAAAAGGAAATCAAGTCTGTATACATGTCAAGCAGTCAGAAATACAATAGACAGAAATACATAAAAGGAATAGGGACTCAGGAATTGCAAAATAGATCCATGATGTGCAGCTTATCCTAAGTCTCCGTAAGATCTCCTAGCCCAGCCAGGAAGCTCTGCTAGGACCAACATGAGGATCTGCAAAAAAAGATGTACATGAGTGTAATATGAGTACACCATAGTCGGTACCCACTAAGTATCAAGTCTAACCTGCAAGAAGTAGGGGCGAGGCTAGATGCTTCCGAATGCTTACCACACGCATATAATAGGAGAATTTGATAACTGAACGATAAGTGATATCATGAAAGATAAGAGTCACAGATATCAACGAATAAGCATGCCTTTGTAGCACAAAATAACCCTAACGCTGCTCAGCTATAGCAATGAAAGATGACATGTTCAAATAACGGAGTCAAGACTCCCAATTATCATATAAAGATGTCAAGTAACAATTTACAATGAAATAAATACCTCAAAACGAGTCAATAATAAGAATGCATGCTCAACCGATACAAGATCCATGTATCCCAATACACAATCCATGTATCACATAACCTGATACAAAATTCACATATCGTCCCGGTGCAAAATCCATGTTCCGACCATGCTTACTGGGCCCAAAGTAACTTGGGTTATAACCTGACTCTGGAGGGACGTATTCAAATCCAAGCTCAAGAGGGTTATAATAGCATCCCTTATAAATTAATGTCTGATCATCAAGTCCAAAGTGCCATAATTGTATCTCGGCCGCACACTTATCCTTCGTGCCAAAATCCTTAGTCCGAACCATGTATCCATTATTTCAAATGCATATATATCTCAAGAATTATAAGTAGAGTGTGCACGAGGAATTAATTAATATCACACGGATATGTGCTCATGAAGTCTCTATGTTACTACGGGTAATTAAGTGTTTCAACATATCAAGAATAACTTCCCATGCCTTCACAATTAATCATAAGCCATAGACATGATCTCTAACATGAATAAGAGATCAAACATAGTCAAATTAGCCAACCAGATCATAAATAAAACGAACACATAGTCAAACAAAGCATGAAATATTCCAATTTCTACACCCGATCATCATATAAACTCGGTAAAAGCATATAAGCTCGCAACCACGTATATACACTATCCCCAATACCTTAAACACATGGCAAATAAGTCAAATCATAGGGGTTTCCTATTAACAAGGTTACCCAAGAGACTTACCTCTACCTGGCATCCTCTAATATTCCATAATAGCCTTTCCTCTCAAATCGGCCTCTGAACGAGCCAAATCTAGCCAAATACAACTCAATAACGTCAAATAAAGTCATAAAAATCTATTCCAAAAAAAGATTTAATCTTTAATCAATTGCACAAAGTACACCAAAAAGTTAACCCAGGACCGTCTCTCGGAACCCAACAAAATTAACCAATTTCGAATATTTATTCAAATACGAGTCCAAATATATAAGTTTCATCCAAACCTATCTCCAAATAGGGGTTCAAATCTCCATTTTTCACTTTAGAAAAATTTAGCCAAAATCCTAAATTTTTCCATCTTAGATTCACCAACCAAAGACCAAAATCAAAGAGAGAATCATGAATAAAACCAAATCTAAGTCAACAACACTTACCCCAATCCAAGTGGTGAAAATCGCCCAAATCTGAGCTCCCAATCTCAAAATGTAATAATTGAGGCCAAACCCTTGATTAAAAGAGACACTGCCCAGTGATTCCGCTTCTGCGGTCCAAATGTCGCATCCGCGACACTGCATCTACGATAATCCCTCGCAGATGCGAAAATTCGCTTAAACTCCAGCCTTCGCTTCTGCGGAGTCTCTTATGCAATTCCCTGGGCGCACCTTCGCTTTCACTTTCGTGACCAACTTTTCACATCTGTGAAATCCTCCTGCCCAACTCCCTCTGTATTTGCAACCCGTTGTCCTCATCGCGGAATCTCGCAGGTGCAGAAGTACCATAACCAGACCTACCAATTCAACCTTATTTGATTTGGAACCCGTCCGAAGATCACCCGAGTCCCCCAAACCCCGTCCAAATACACCAACCAGTCCCAAAATATAACACGAACCTGCTCGAGCCACAATAACATTAAAACTACAAATCGCAACTCAATTCAAGCCTAATGAACTAATCCAACGTTCAACTTCAAAGACTCATGCCAAACCACATCTAACCAACTCGGAATAACCTCAAATTTTACAAGTTCCAAATACATAACAGACCTATCCCAACTTCCGGAACAATAATCCGAATGTGATAACACCAAAGTCAACTTTCAGTCAAACCTATTGCTACTTTGCACATGTCAAACCAAAATACAACTTGTGGTTGCTCTGAGGTCAATAAAAGAAGAGTCATCACATAATATTTAAAGGTATACTAGGGTACTGGCAAGTCAGTAAAGTTAATCATCTTAATGATCCGCTAAACCAGTGAGAATTTGGGTAAGGGTTCTAGTTATTCTAAGGAAAAGGTGTTAGGCGTCCCTTAAAATCTACAATAAATCAGTTCCTAAACTTAGGCTAAATACGAGGAAAGAATTATTTATATCCTAATTAATTAGCGATTAAGGTTGCTAAGTGGGTTCATGTGAAAGTTTAATTAGGTGATAAAGCGTTTAGTCTTATTGAAGATTACTTGTTTGAAAGTAGGTTTATAGCTTTAGAAAAGAGTTTTTAATTAAAAGACTAAGTTGTAAGGCTTATTCTAAATAACGATTTGTTTCAAGTGTGAGTCTATGTTAATACTAAACCTTTCATGTACCTAAAGAAACGTGAAATATGTATACTGTGACTGTGTTTAGAAGACTCGTTTGGTATAAGTTATTCAACTGTCAAAGCGAAATTTTCTTTCTGAAAACCGGACCCAAAAAGATTTTGCCTGCATCGCTTTTCTTTCCAAAAATGTTTCAGCTGCCAAGTTTGCCTAGGTGATTTAATTGAAGATTTTACAAAGTCACTTGATTGAGTTCTGCAAAATGATTTTAACAGAAAATTCGTTAGAAAAACAAGTGAAAGAAAGAGAACTTTATTGATAAAAACAGTTGATATATATACTCAAAATTTTGGAGATTATTAACCTTGTAGAGTGAACAACTAGCTTAATTATATTTACCTATTACCTTACCAGATTTTAATTACCCTAAGATCGTATTTTTAAACAACTTCAGCAAAGATAAGAACACATAATATCTTTGTTAGTTTCATAATACAATGCACACAGAAATGGGCCAACAGCGGCAGTNGGGTGGAGGGGTAGATTCTGTGGTGCACTGACAAGTATTCAAGCCCATTTAAAAATCAACCAACAGCAGGCTTCAACAGAGAATGAATGCAACTAGGAGATGCGGCCCAGTTCATTGAACTTAGGTCAAAGTTTACAATAAACTCCACTGGCCCAGTGTGCTCATGCAAAAGAAGAGGAGAAATTAATTAGTATTTTTCATATAGAAGGTAAAAAAAAAAGAAACATAAGAAATGAATATAATTATGATCTAAATTAATGAAGTAAGTCAAATTGTATATGTGATAACCCTCTAGTGATTAGTCAAAGTTAATAGACACCTGCTAGAGTGAACCACATTACCCTTACAAGGTTTCCCTATGACCCTTGGCACTTCAGAGTTCACAAGGGTCTCTAGGGCCCCGAGCAGTAGTTGTGCTGCCATACGCCATTGATTTTTGTTCCTCCTTAGAGGTTTGGACACAAAGACTGACTTAAAGCTTCAACCAAACAGTCTGTCCAAGTAGACTCAAACCGTCACCGTAAATAAGCTTTTAAAACACATAGGACCTAATATAATGCCTTAAATCATGTAAACATGATGATATTTTAAGAACTCAGTCAGGCAAAGGCACAAGCAGTTTCAGAATCACACCAGATCTTGTCAACAAAATATTATTTGGAATTGGGGCAGTCATTTAGCTAAAATGACATAAACAATCAGAATACTAAAACATGCTTCAGGTTTCAAGTGTTCTCGGTAAGCTAATAACTGTTAAAGGCATATAGAACAATTTCGCATACAACCATAGGAACTTCAGAAATCCCTTAAAGACTCTTAGGGTCCAGAATATGTTCAACAACAATTCATAAACAGATAGGTTCCTTTTCAAAAAACATGATTGAGAAACTGTGACTTTCACAAGTACTTCATCATACAACTTACTCCTCTGGACATACTTACTACTCATATACGTGAACACTAAGCTAAGTCACTTAATCACACACTTAAACAGAATATTATATAAAGGTTCCAGTTGAAGATTTCTTACTTAATCACAAAATATATGACTAGAATTTTATTTTATTGAGGTCCTGTAGAAGTTAGATATTAAGGTCAAGAAAAATGCATTAACATAACAACAATTCTCATTATATAGACAGGGTCTTCGTACATAGTGAATAACTTACTTAGAGAAAAGAACTGAAACTTGGGTAAACCTAGGTTAATGCTAAATAGTCACTCCAATACCTAAACACATTGATTAGGAAGAATGGTTCATGTTCATGATTCGCTAGATGTTTATCAGTCAAAACAAAATGATTTCAATCTTAGAATTATTTTCACAAGAGCCAAGCTATCAGAGAATAACAAAGCTATCAAACAAGGTGAGACAATCAAAGTTCTTTTATCTTAAACAAGCATACCCTATAGACATGATATCTATAACAAACAAGGCAGCATTATAGCAATTGAAGGTGATATTTGTAGTTAGAGCTAACAGAGGAAACAAACGACTTAGATCAGCTGTCGTTTAACCAACATGCATGACTGTAATTGAGACTAGGAAACTTAACATGCTAAACAAACAGGTCTACAACATGCTTCATGTCATATTCATGATAACAAGGTAACATAAGATTCAACGCACGTTAGACTAATCAAATAGAATAGCTATACATGAGAAACCATACACATAATTCAATCAAGGAAACAAAATTGAATGAAGGCCCACTAACCTTTCTTAGGGCAGCAAACCAGATTCTTGACTTTAGCCGTTATGAATTTGTATTCGGAATCAACTCAAGAACAGATTACATTCGACCAACAAAAGAGAGGAAAAGAACTAGTAGTAAAGATATAAAGATTTTAATACTCTTTTCTAGCGCATTTACACTACTGATTCTTGTTAGGTAAAGACATTAAAGCCAATATTTATAGAGAAAAGATTGAGGCTTTAGGGTTTGAGATTTTGAAATCTCAGATTCAAAAATAATAGAAGACAAGAGATAATAATAAACACGAATGAAAAATTCACGACGAAATCAAAGGATAAAAAATGAAAAATCAGAGGGGAAAAAGGGAGAGAAGATTTTACCCTCTCAGAAGTGACGAATGAACTAGCCATTTGGCGCTGCTGGACCTATTGACAAAGCTTTTACCCAGAGGTCCTTGCGTTTGACCTCTGGGTCATCAAACATCATACTAAGGTCACAGATTCTCCTGAATATGGAGGTGTATGCAAGGATTTAATGGCCGATTTGAATGGATGAAGGTATGACGATGAGATTATATTGCTTTTATATTTGGGACTAGGATTTCAGAGTTGAGATTTGAAAGGAGATGATGAAAATGGGAATGTTGCAGCTAGATTCTTGGTTAAGAGGGTAGTAAGAGGTTTCACAGTAATGTAAGAGTGAACTTGCACTAATTAGTGCTAGTTTTAGAAAAGTTTTAGAGAAGAGAGGACAAGAGAGATGAGAGAAAATGGTTAAGGGGCGGCTTGTGTTGCTGGTAGAATGATTAGGGTTTGAAGGTTTGTGTAAATTTAAAATGAGAGGATGAGTGTAGGCCGTTAGATCAATGACTCTAATTTTTTCAGAATAAAAATAAATGAAAATCAATTATGTGGATTAAATAGGAGTCATTAGATCATTGCGATCCAACGGTTGAGATTAAAACGAAGGGAATTAAATTTAAAAAGGAAAGGCATGATTATTCCGGATCATTAATAAATGTGATCAATGATCCATATGAGGTGAGTCTGTTTTGTAAGCGGGTTTGAGACATTGACGTGGCAAAGTGTGATGGGTGGAGGAGATATAACATGGATTGCCAATTAAGAAAAGGCTGCTGCATTGGCCTTGGGCCTGGATGAGTCAGGGGCTTTTTTGGGCCAATAATTGGGATTTGGAAAGGGCACAGCTGAAAAATGAAATTAACCCCATAGCCATCTTAATTAATCCATCAATTGCAAGTATAACCTGTTTAAATCTTAACCCCTTTTATCATTATTAAATCAATTAAACTTATTTAATCCCAATAAGACATAATGAAGTATAATTAACAAATTACTATATGTTTGTGCATTTATAAGCTAATTTTACGTTATAAAAAATAATTAATATCTTATTAAAAATTACAAAAGGATCGAACGGTTAATTAATGAAAATAATAGAGGTGACATAATCATAATTATTTATGATTAAATTACTATTATATATTTATAGGCATATGATTAATATTAATAAATATTATTACTGCTTTTATTGCTTATTAGGTCTATTTTACCTTTTTTAGAAAAACAGGTAACTTGATAATAACTTAAAAATTACCTTATTATGTCAGTGTCGATCAAGAAGCGTAAAATTAGTTGTCAACAACTGCCCCTCTATGACTGAAGATGATAAAAGAGTCCGCGGGCAAAGAAATTGACTAAATGACCAATTTTGCCCCTACTTTAGGCACATACTGCAGAGAAGGCATATGGAGTTGTGAAAACAATGAACTATAAAATTATAGCCGAATTTTAGCTTTTGAATCGCCTATATACCTCGGTCTCAACGAGGATCAAGCCATATGTAGTTCTGGAATGATGATTTGAGGAGAATTATACTTGCAAGGATTGCCCCAGTATCATATTATGACGATACTGTAAGGCGGAGAAATTTTGAGATTCAAGACGGCTCCTGAGTCACAGTTGATTAGAGATTCTGAGAGATTTTGATTGTTCAAAATTATACTGGTCGAGTTGAGCTGGAGACCAGATCCTTGGCTTGCTTATGAGTTTGATGTCCCTATTAGCGATGTATCCTGGTTTGCTGCTTAAAGACAGTTCCACATTGTAGCATTTGACCACCAGAAGGAAGATACACACATACCCATATATTGTGAAGCATATATGTTAGGATATAAAGTAAATATGTGAAACGATAATGCCTGGCTGCTAGTAAGCCTTTATTTGGAATCTCTGGGTGATATCATGTTTGAGTTTGAAGCCCCGAGTCGTAGAGCATTATTTGGGATTCCAGGGACTGGGTGTTTGAGTATGAAGCCTCCGAGCTGTGGAGCATTATTTGGTATTCTGGGGACTGGGTGTTTGAGTTTGAGTCCTCTGGATATCGGAGCGTTTGAATTTTAATTTTGACTTTGAATTTTGACTTTGAACTTGACTTTGATCTTTGACTTTGAATCTCCAAGTGATGAAGTATTTGGCTTTGAGCCTCTGCATGGCAGAATGTTTGAATTTGAATCTCTAAGTGATGGAGTGTTTGACTTGAATCTTTGCGTGGAAGAAGGTTTGAATTTGAAATAAATGAGAGCGTAAATGCACATTTTAGTTGCATAATGAAAAAGTCAAAACTTTTGAAATAAAATAAGGATAGAAGAGAGCATGCCGAAGAGATACTCTTGACTGCATAATCATTTTTCTAAGTTTTGACTCCCCTTGTTGATGGGACTAGATTTTCTGCCGCAGATCGACGAGACGTATGACGTCATTCAAATGAACATCCTTCGATCGGCGAAGTCAGTGACGAGGTTTGCAATGATCTATTTGAAAGCTCAGATTAGGCTGAGCGATGTGATAACATTACGATCAATGGTGTATGTAGGTCGGACCATGCGACAATACAATAGGCTCCGATGGGCAGAATAGGCGGTGTGATATGTACAAGGTACACTAGTTGGTAGAGTGGACAATGCGATCTTTACAAGGTGCTCTAGTTGGTAGATCGGACGATGCGATATGTACAAGGTGCTCCGGTTGGCAGAGCTAATGGATGACTGTGTAAGGTGCTCCGCTTGGATGAGCAAATAGTGCGATATGTATAATAGACTCTGATTGGAAGAGCACGTGGGCCACTCTACATGTGTCAGAGGTTTGGCTCCGAATACCTGCAAATATTGGAAGTTAGTTGTTAGCTTTGTGAGATTGAAACAGATTATGTAATGAAGTAGCAGAGAGTTGAAAGCTCATGAGGTTGCAACAAATCTAGCAATGATTCCGATTCTGACTGACGCCATCTGATCACTGTTAATCTCGCACTCAAAGAAAAATTCTTAGTGGGGGAGGGACGATGATTTGTGTTGACCGTAAACATGGCCTTGCTCTGGATTCCTTCATGCTCCTTCTGACTATGGTTTACATCATGAGGCTTGGCAGGCAGAAAAGTAGGACAAGCACTTTTAGAAAAATAGTTTTGAAAAATCATTTAATTTTATGATAAATGTCGTTGTTCCTAACTATGAAACTTTTGGAAACTCCTGAACTTTTGTCACGTCCCCAAAATCCAACCATAGGAATTGTGATGCCACCTAGTCTCTAAGACTAGGTAAGCATAATACATGATGAGAATATATCAGAAAAATGACTAAGATATTAATTTAAACTGATAAATACCATAATCAATATCTTAGCAGCGATAGAGAGAGAAACAGAAAAACCAAACTGACTCAGAGTGAAATTGAAAGGGTCGTCTTCAGAGACGACGCCGACGCTGGCCGGCGAGGCACTTGGGCTGGCCACCACATCTCCTACCCAACCTATACATAACGCCCACAAACCAAACACAAACCCCTGTGACCTAGTACGATAGAAAGAGACAGAACTGCGGGCAAGCTCGAAGAACGCCATTAATGGCGACGCCGGCAGGCGACACCCAGGCTGGCCGGCCTTCACAAAACACACCCCAACCACAAAATCCCAACTCAACCACCACCAAAACACTCGACTACACGAAAATCCTCAAACCAACAACCCTAAACAATTGTACAGAAAAAAGCCCTAGCAACTCAATAGAGCCAATCCCCATCAAGAAAATCACATACATGCATGGTCAACCAATCCTCAAATACACTGAAGCAGAGGTATCTAGGATGAATATCATTGAAGGCCTGCAATTTGCGGTATTGGGAAAATTTTCATATGGGTGGCCGGACATCCAAGAGCTGAGGAAAATTATACCGCTACAGTGTGGAATCAAAGGAGAGTGCAATATTGGCTTCTTCAGAGAAAAACATGTGCTCATCAGATTAACATTGTGGGAAGATTTCATTAAAATCACTTCCAAAAGCACATACTACCTCAAAGCAAAAAATGGAATCGAATATCAGATGCGACAGTTCATATATGACACAAAATTCAAATCCGGAGAAGAAACGTCGATGGCCATGGCTTGGATTTCTTTCCCATATCTGCTTCCCACCTTCTATGTCAAAGAATGCCTCTTTTCCCTAGCCTCGGCGATTGGCAAACCACTACACTTGGATGCAGCCACAATGAATAAGACAAGACCAAGCTGTGCAAGAGTTAAAGTCTTGGTCGACCTACTAGCAGAATTGCCCCATAAAGTCAGGCTAGACATTGAAAATGAATTGACAAGGGAAATCAGAACTGAATGGATCAAGGTGCAATATGACTACCTTCCCAAATACTGCACACAATGTAAAATACAAGGACATGAAGTGGCAGAATGTTGGAAAGCCAATCCAGAATTGATTGCAGACAATGTGGAAGAACAAAATCAAGTTGATCTCCGGAAAACAAAAGGGAAAGATATAGCAGGGAAAGACCCATTGATGATCTTATCCAGCGGAAAGGTTGTTGGTAATAGTGGCACTCAATGGAAGGAAGTGAAGGATAATAGAAAAAACCATAAGGCCCCTCGCAACAATTCTGAAAAACAGAAGCACATCTTGGAAAGGCAACCTCAGCAAATACTGGTAACCAACAACTTTGATGCGCTTGTTGAAAGCACTAATAAAG
>MCJB01051865.1:1557-26195 GCA_002018475.1 Nicotiana obtusifolia
TTCTGTGTCGCTGCATCTCCAAACAGTCAAACAATTAAATTTCAGATTCAAGGTCTATTTCTCCCTTTCTTCTGTTGTTTTATGCCTAATATCATAACTTGCTTTTATTATTTCTCTGTCGTTGCTCTGTTCTGTTGAGTGACTTCGTGCTTCATTATTCTGTTTTCAGTATGTCTTAATATTATTTGCTCCACCTGTCTGGTTGTTTAATTTAATGTGTTTGAATGAATTTAATGGAATAAATTCACCGTGGCAATTCTTCATTGAAATATAGATTTTTAAGCTTCAAGATTAACATTTTGCTGGCATAAGAACTAAATTAACTAATTGATTAGATTGATTGGTGGATTGGATATTAAAACAAGTGTTAGGCCGTGGGGTTGAGAATCAAGGACGAAAAAGACACTGAGCATGTCATGACTTGTTCTATTTAATTTTCTTTCATTTATTTTACTATATCACCCGCTAATAGCATGCTAAGCCGTCATCACTCGGGTAGGCAAGCTTACTTTTTTGTTAATTGTGAGGCGAGAGGTCGTTCCCTTAGTTAAATTTATCCGGGGAATGCCTCGAAGGACTTGTGTATATTATATTCCGGGGGATGCCCCGAGGTATTTGTATTTGGAGGCCTAAAGTAAAACTCATAGTATTTTAGTTTTAGTCTTATTTTCCTTTTATTAGGTGGGAACGACCTTGAACCTCCTGCGTGTTTGTTTTTCTCTTCTGTGTTTGTTTTTTTTATCTCAATTCAAATATTCTAAAAGCCAACTAAATTGAGTATGCAACTGTGATTTTCACGGGACAAGGGGAATGCCTAACACCTTCTCCCCGAGTCAAATGAACCCCCTTATCCAAATCTCTGGTATGAACTTGACTTTGAGTCTAAGTTCTAAAAATGGTGGCCTGACACACCGGAATAAATCGTCAGGTGGCGACTCTAAATTTTCCCTTTCAAATCTTATCTTTGTCACTATCAAAATTGAAAACCCTTTTTCCGAGTTTTATTAGATTTTTTATCCATTAAAAGGTTTAGTAAAGTCTCGCACAGAAAAAGAGGAGTAACATTTATTAGACAATCTAATTGTTTAAACCTAAATCTAAATTTTAGGTCAAACATCTACGATAGCAAGAAGACTTGATTCTCCGTTCAAATGGCAATTCAAATTAGTATTTCGAGCAACCACCGAGACACCAATTTGGGATTCATGTTTCTCAGTCGCCCCTTCGAACATCAAAGGAGGAGGAGAAGAAGAGCGGAGTGTACCAGCTTTTTTCTGATGCTTGTCAATACCAGTTAAATAATTTTTAAAAAGGAGATATAGCTTAAATAGCAAGGTAAAAACTGGTTATCGGTTGCAAATCCTATCATAATAGGCTTTATAAATCATTGTCCCTGATTGAACGTGGACCTTGACAGTAAGACAATGAGCTACATTTTCGGGACTTTTTTTTTGTGTATGTACGAGATTTTAAATTTATTTATCTGGTTTATTTAAAAATTTTTATTTATAAAAAGTAATTAAAGTTTTTTATAAAATATATACAAATTGGGTCAAAATTAACATTTTATTACAACTTAAATACAATTTTCTTAAGAATTTGATCAAAAATTATAATTTATATACAATTTGTCTACAATTATGTTAGTTGTATATATTTTGTATGCTGTTTCTACACTCCGGCATATAATTTATTTGTTCTTCTTTGAGTTTTAAACTGAAATTCTAACCAAAATCACCTTGAATCTTTACCAAATTTTCTCAAAATTGAAATATAAACTCCAAATGATATTCTCTATCATTTACAACAACACTCAATCCAAACAAATACGCAAAATCCAATTTTCGAATTCAAAGCTTCGAAACTTTTTTATGGTTGTCAATGGAGAATAAACTCTTAACTAATCACACATGAATTTGTTTATCAATATCCTATTCTGAACAATTTATTTAATATGGTTCCGTTTTTTCTTTTTTATTCTCTTATTATTATCCATGAGTTCAAGACTGGGAAGAAATGGTGATGACCTTGCTGCCATGATATCAAATGTTCAATTAACGTTCTTTGTTACTGTATTTTCATTCGTAATTGTTCTTCTTTCTTAGTTGAGGCGGACTAAAAAATGCATAACTTTACTAGTAATACAATTAGGTGAAGCCCCTGATCTGGGAAGGAAAAGAATAAATGGATGCTGACTGACATGAATTTGAAGAGGTTTGATTGTTTGAATTTGGGTGAGGAAGAAGATGAGAGAAAATACGGAAGATTAGATTCTAATACATTATTTTCGATATAATTGATAAATTATAGATTCACTTGCAATTAAGTTAAGATTTTATTATTAAGGGTAAATAAGTTTTAAAAATAGTATAGATAAGTAAAAATATCTACATTTTTGGTGTCAAAATTAGCATCTTCGATCCGAATTCAATTTGGACAAGAGGCCCATATCACGTTCAATGTAGTTTATGCATTTTAATTGGGATGTGTGTGAACAACCTGTCTTTTAGTTTATGCATTTGACTAGTGTTTTAACACATTACCGCTTTGATTAAAGGAACATCCTCAACATACTGCAGTAAATTGGATTAGGCTCCTCACCTATGCCTACATATCATAATGGAAGACAAAGATCTCTTTCGAATAAGAATTTTCAGCAATTACATCAATTCATTTAAAAAGCAGAAAAATATCACCGTCCAATTGCAATAAATTATTCCAAAGTGACAAGAAAAATATCCTATAAAAGAATAAAGTGAAAAGTACAAGAAACTAGGAAAAAAAGAATGAAGAAACCCAATTCTGACCCTTTTACATTCAAATCGTATCATTTCTATTCTATCTATCACACAGAAGCTTCAATCCTAGGCTGAAAAGAGAAAGCACAACTGAATTTCCTGTTATAGCCATCAACACTACAAGCAGGCAATTCAGTCCACTCATTTCCAACCAAATTGCACAAGAAATACCTACAACTCTCATCAGCAGCATTAGAAATACACACAAACATCGGTTCACTATCTCCTCCAGTGCAGTTGATATCCAATTTCTTGCCATAAAATTCATGTGAAATTGCTGCTGGCATTGCCAAAACCTGATTCCAAATCCAACTCTTCTCATCAAATTTCCACACTCTGAGGCTCGCAGTTTCCAAGAATTCCGAGAGCACAACCACAAGCAATTCCCCTCCACATTCAACTAAGTCAATAGAATACTCAAGACTAAGAGGGAGTAATCTTGGGTACTCGAAAAAGTACTTATCAGTAAGATTGCAAACCACAACTTTACCAGAGGAGTTCAAGAAATACAGAATCTCTTGGCTATCACATTTCTTGGTGATTATTGAGGAGTACTGTTTACATGGGTTTTTTTGTATTTCTGTTGCTATTACATTGCCACATTTACCCAAGAAATACAGCATTCGACCATCGTCGTCGTCGTCTTCATCAGTACTGTAGGATTCAGCTGCAGGGCAGCTAGAAAATTTTCTACTCATAATTGCAGATTCTTCCCAGAGATTTGTCACGGAATTATAGACTCTAAAGGAAAGATTTGGGAATTCACCAAAAACCAGGAAAAGTTTATATGATTCTTGGGTGGAAATCATTCCTATAGCACAAAGGGTATTGCAATAATCCACTGAAGGGAGCCTGCGACAAGAGGAAGTAACAAGGTTGAAAATGAGGAGTTCATTCTTTTCACTATTGTGGAAACAGAGGAGTCCACCAGAAGCAGCAACAGGTAGGAAATTAGAATCATTTTTCTGATTTTCTTCAAGAAAATTAGATGGGTGACTGAGTAATTTCTTCCAATTCATTTCAGAAGAATCATACACAAAAGGAGATGATAGTGAAGAAGAATCAACCATGTAAAACCAAGGGTCTCTGGATGTGATTTGAGAGCAAGCTATGTGGAAAGCAGGGGAAGTAGCAGCTGATTTCCACCTTTTGCTAACTGAGGTTAGGCGGAGAAAAGTAGAAGGTGGTAGCCAAGAAAGAACCTTCTCAAGAAGATCTTGATTAAGCTCATCAAGTGGAAAAACAAAACCATCTCCATCTTCTTCAGATGATTTCCTCTTCAGATTTCTTCTAAAGGCCATAAGAAAAGAATGAACAGAAATGGAATTGAGAAGAATGAATAACTTAGTTGGTACAGAGAGAGAGAGAGAGAGAGAGAGAGAGAAGCTCTCAAGTAGTAGTTGTTTTATATTGTGAGCATTTGACATGGGGTTGGACTTGGAATGGGAAGAGATATAAAGGGTTGAAAAAGAAAAAGAGAAAAAAAGGGGAGAGCTTAGGGGGTGTAGGGAAGCTTCGTAAAGGATCTCTTTTTTGTATTTTATTTGCGTTGACAATTGAGTAAAGCAAAAGAGAGTGGGACTTTTTAGTGTTGAAGATTGACAAAAAGGAGCAGCTGGGGAATTTTTATGTTGCATATTGACAAAGAACATCCCATCCAAGTATTGGTTTCCCTGTTTCTTACACTTAGATGGCTATCCATCGACTAATTTAAATTTGCAATGCGTTTTATTGGGTAACTATAATATCATGCCTATGGCAAGGCCACAAGGACGCTGAGCTGACTCGGGTCAGAGTCACGTCGAACATGTTGCTTGTTTGATGGGCTAATTAAGAAATAAAGTTGCACCTTTATTATTTGTTATAGTTTTTAGCACCATGATAAAAACTTGATCCTAATTCCACAGAATTCAACACGAGACACCTATTCCACATAAGTAGAATAAGCACTTAATGAGAAGGTAAACTTGTAAATTTTCTTGTTAGGAGTATTTTGTAGACAAAACAAATTGAGAAGTGCGATAGTCTTGGATGATGTAATGATGTAACTAAACTAGCTTTAAGTTTGTTTCGGTCATAAATATTGTTTAAAGATAAGTATTCGGACTCTGCTGTTTCTATTGAACTCTTCAAAGGATGTCTTGATCCATTTGAAGTTCTGAACCATTTATTTTAAGTTTAATTAGACTAACACTTCATGATTAAAAAAAAGAAAAGTAAAAGCACTGATGAATTAAATTGTGTATAGTAGTTGTATATTTGTCCTACTACGATTAAGACCAGCGTAGAACTGTGCAGCTTTTGTCTGTTTTCTCTTTATAATGGAATAGTGAAATTTGACCTTTATTGCAACATCAAGAGTCCAATGTAGTTGAGAAAGTAGGTTTTACAAGAGACAATTAAAATTAAAAAGGATTTAAAGAAAAAGAAAAGCACATGGACAGAGAGTAAAAGAGGGGAGAAAAGGAAGAGTGAAATTGTTTAATAATATGTCACGAGTGGGATAAAGAAGAAAAAAGCAGAAAAGCAAAGAGTGGTAGCTAATGGTAATAGGCCCCACCATAGAAGAGAACCCAAACCAGACGAGGAAAAAGATAAAATCCTACTATTACTATTATCTCGTGGGAATCACCGTAACAAGGCGCCGCTGTCTTTCTGACTTTTCATGCCAAAAACAACACCGCTAAAGATGAAGCGCTGACTTGCGGTTGGCGGTGGTTTGGGAATTCGGGGTACCTATCCTTTCCTTTTTCATCTTCTCTTTTATTTTCAAAAAATAAATTCCATGCAAATCCAAGTATAAATTTGTTAATATCTCTGACATATACTTTTTTTTATATATTTAACACTACATTAGTTTCTACCAATCACAAGTTTTAGAATTTATTATACTTTCTCCATTTAAGCTTATATTCTCCCGTTCACTTTTACTCGTTTAAAAGAATTAATTTTCTCTTGATATGCGAAAAGTGATAAGCAAAAAGGAGAAAACGGCCAACATACCCCTCTATTTTAGTATATCGTTCATATCTACCCTCTGTTATATTATCGGGTCACATCTACCTTTACCGTTAGTCAAACTTTTTTAAAATACCCTGCACCTAACGGAAAGTCACCAAATTAAGAAAATACCTACTTTTTTAAAACTCATTAATAACTCGTTAAATCTTTTTTATTTATTGCACTTCTTCCTTACAGATTAGTCATCTCCTTCGTAGTCATTTGTTGAACTTAAGACGTGAAAAACATAAAAATACCGACAATCATATATTCATTTACATATTGCGCCACGATTCTTTTAATATCCTTATTGTATGTTTATTATATTCTACCTTTTCAATTTTTTTTCTTCTAGCTTTCTCTTTGTTTTTTACCACCATGCAGAATTGTGCGAGTATTCACCATGATTTTTCCTACCATGACGTGAATGTTTATAGCATCTTATTAGGTTGACAATTATGAAGTCTTAACGCAGCTATCGAGGTATTCTTCCTCCAACAA
Source organism: Nicotiana obtusifolia (assembly GCA_002018475.1). Lineage (NCBI taxonomy): Eukaryota > Viridiplantae > Streptophyta > Magnoliopsida > Solanales > Solanaceae > Nicotiana > Nicotiana obtusifolia. The sequence continues at coordinate 7,857 of MCJB01051865.1, forward strand.
TGAGCCTTTGTTGATGAGTATTCACGCACCATATTTTTTATTCTGCTTTAAGCATTTGAGCAACAAGTAATTATCGCCAAATCACGCCTTAAAATCAAAGTTAGATTTCAAGCTATGGGATGGGATACTCATAATTCTTAGTAACAACTGAACTTATAAGGAACAAAAATTAGAAAATAATTTGAGGAGATTCAATTTAATATCAAGATAGAGTCTACGAAAATCGTCAAGAATGCAAGAAAGTACACCAACAAGTTGGAAAGTAACTTAACAACCTAAGTACACTAACTTCATGCATTAACCAAACACAAATATTGATAAAGTATATATCAGTAGTTACTGACATACAAACTAACTATCAAGTGTGCATTGCATTAGACAATGGGATGCCATAGTATAACCACAAAAAATACAACCAAAAGTGATAACATGACATCATAACTCCACCATGAACAACTAAGAACCAAAAATATAAATTCTTACTAATCTTACTTCCTCCATTATTTTCGATCTCTCTCTAAATGAATAAAATGTGTTAAGACGTTTCAGAAATCTAGGTTCCGTATTTTTATAAGATGAGTTTAACGGGTTACGGGCTAATGAATTTTTTTTAAATGATTATTTTATTAATCTGGTGGATTCCGTTTAGATGGGGTTTATTTTTGAAAAGTTTTGTTAACGGTAATGGTAGATATGTCCCGATAGTATAGCGGAGGGTAGATGTGAATAATATACCAAAATATAGGGGTATATTTGGTCTTTTTTCCAAATAAGAATTTAGTTTTAGAATACTTGACAGGTAAAAGAGAATGGAGGGAGTATATATGTAATACACCTTTTTTCTAATTCATCGTAAAAGAAATACACAATTTTAAATTTGAAATTTTTTTTAACTTTACACTTCCTAATTTACCTGAAATCTTTTATAACCACATAAATGTTATGAGATTTGTAATGTCATACGTTTCAGAAGTTTTATAGTCACATAAATATTATAATATTTTTTAAATCGCAAGTTATAATATATTTTTTTCGTCAACTTTGTACTGATCCAAACTATGTAATATAAATTGAAATGGAAAGAATATTTAGGAGATGTATCATAAAATTATAGCGAGAGAAAGATAGTTTAGGTGTAATTGACATTGTAAAGAGAAGTTCAAGTAATACAAGCACAACATAATTTAAGCGTAAAAGTTGCAAATTAAGCCCAATCTATTAATCTTTTAATGTATTATCTGCTCCTCCTTTTTGACCAAAGAAAAAAGATATTCGTATACTAGATGTAGTGGCATAGTGAGCACAGAAAAGATTATTGCAACCTCAAGGGTTTTGGTGTAATATTAGGGGAAGAAATGCTAAATTATGTCGGTTGTTCATAGGCAAAGTCTTTAATTTTATTGGCCTTGACTAAAGAAAAAAAGAGGAAAATATTATGGAAAAAAATGAAAAAATAAAATAAGAAGAAAAGGACTAAAGCCAAACCTAACATTTCACAATTCCAAGGAAAGCAACTCCTTGCCTGCAGTTGAGGAATCTATGCCTCGTGTTCAAGTACTTTTTAATGTGTACTTTGGTAGTTGTCTTTTGGTTTTGTCCATTCTGCTTTAAAGTCAAATACTTGACAACAGGAATCCAAAGCTAACCCAGAATTTTCTTTTCCTTATTTGCTTTTGTTGGTTATAATTGACTTTGGATGCTCGAGGCTGAAGATAAACAATAATATTACTAATTGAATATGAATAAAGCCGTCAATTACGAGTTCTTTTTTCTTTTTACTGAAAAAAGACTTTTTTTTTCTAATGTGTTACATACTACTTTTGCTTCGGACCAATTTGATTGAGTTTTAATTAAGAATTTTTGTAATAGTTGCCTTGATGGACCTGTTGCCTAATTATTTCTATTTAGCTATTTGATCAGGGATCATATTCCTTTGATAATTTCTTTTTCATATTTAAGAATCCGAAATTGCAAGAAGAAGATTTTGAGATATAACACTAATCACTGAAGACCCAATGATCGTAGTTTTTTAAAAGGTTACAACAATTCGAATACAAGTGAATATATACTAGAATAATATTGAAAAATTAAAAGATGTCGCACGTTCATTAATAAATTTATAAAATATTGGTGAATGGGTCTCTAGGTGTCTAATTTTCACTTTCCTCTTTCCTTTTTTATTAAACTTGCCCGTAAATTCTTATTTTCCTCCTGCTACTACTAACTAGCACGAGTATTTTTTATTCTATGTACAGAATAGATGGTACCGGTGTTTTTAAAATGAAACTGTATATAAAGATTAATTTAATTCAAACAACGTCTCCTATCAGCCGTCGCCCACCAACAAACCAAAAACCCATTTGAATTCTCCGAATAGACCCCAAAACAAACCAAAAGACTACACTGGTTGTCCCCTAAGGGACTGATTTTTAAATATGCTTCTTTTTCCTCGAGAACATCATAGTTTCTTTAATATTGGAAGCTTAAAATTTTGTTTGGGGTAAAAACTGAAAGTTAATAATTGATTATTGTTAATATCTTATGAATATTGATAATTAAATATTGATTTAGTGATTTACTTTAAAAATCTCAAATTTTCATTATTGGTCCTTAGTGGTTTAGGTCATCTTCATTTGGTGTTATTTGAGTAAATATTGATATTTGGAGGTTTTGTTTCAAACTTGAAATCATTTGATATTATAATTTCATTGAACACAAAAAATTATATCAATCGGGTAGATTTTAATGAACAATTTAACATATATGTCAATTGCAAATAACACAAATTCATGCTGGTAGAGTTTGAAGAACAATTGAATAAGCATAAATCATTCCAACTAAATAGAGTTTGTGAACAATCTGACTAATAGGTCAAATGCAAATAAAAAAATAAGAGTTTTGTCAATATGATAGAAATTGATGAACAATTAAGCAATCATAAAATCATGCAAACGGGGAAGAATTTATGAATAACTAACAATATAAATAAAGTAAATATAAAAATCTATTAATCCAGTAAAGAAATCCATGGCAAAACATTAAATATGTGTGAGGGTGGGGTTATTTTCTGAAACAATAGACCAGCCCTTATAGGGCATTCCTATCAATCACCCTACAAAACAAGCCCTTAGCCCATTTCTGTATCGACCACTGGAGCAAACAAAAAACATAAAAATAGCGTAGAATAGTTACTTTTTAGTATGATATTTAATTTTTATTTTTTAATGCTGATTAAATATAGCCACTACTCGATTAAAATTAATACGAAAAGATATTTTTACCCTTTTTTCATGAGTGCTGTGTAAATATTAAGGACATGGTGTCCTTAAGATTTACACTGCACACATGAAATTAAGGACGCCATATCCTTAACATTACACTGCACATATAAAGTTAAGCACATGATATCCTAAAGTTTAACAACGGAAGGTGCAAACACAAGACACTTTGTTCTTAATATTTACACAGCATTTATGAAGCTAAGGACGCCATGTCCTTAATATTTACACAACACTCATAAAGTTAAGGACACTATGTTCTTAATATTTACACTGCACATATGAAGTTAAGGACATGATGTCCTAAAGTTTAATAACGGAAAGTGCAAATACAGGACACTTTGTCCTTAATATTTACACAACATTCGTGAAGTTAAGGACACCATGTCCTTAATATTTACACAGCACTCATGTCTAGCAAAGGTGTATTTTCGTCCCGGACGGGTAAAAAATTATTAAGCACTGACTAAAAAGTAAATGCATTTTAAACACTGACTAAGGAATAAAGACATCTTTAATTAGTGGCTAAATGTGCACTTCTCCACCTAAAACCAAGCCCCAAGCCCACTTCTACTGCGGCCCACCAAAAAACTAAAGCCCAAAATTGTACTGTCATGAATTCTTTGAAAAACATGCAGGATGAGTATCCGTTAGGCCATACATTTGGTTTCATTTTGTCAAAAAAAAAAATTAAAAATATTGTTCCTTTATGAAATATGATATTTTGGAAAAAAAAAAATTTCAAGTTCCAAGGATAGTTTTTGAGTGACAATTTTTCTTCCGCCACAAAACTTCAAAAAATTTTCTAAATAAAATGCATGTTCCAACACAATTTTAACTTTCAAAAGTTATTTGTCAACACCAACTTCAAAAATTATTTTTTCAAAATTCAATCAATATGTTAAAATGCTAGCTTAATTTTCCAAGTGATCTGCCTCGATAAAATGTTTGCGGTTTTGCTTGGTAATTCTTGTGTCATGCCAATAGTAGGATATCCTATGGAATGGGTGATTGTAATAATGGATTGCGTGCCCCTAAGTTCGGTGTTGAGGTCTGCCATGATGACCAAGGAATTAGAAATTGCGTGAAGATTTGTACTATTTCATAGTCCGGTCTAATTTTTTCATTATTTAATTCCATTTGCTCCAAGGATTTGAAAGGAAAGAGAAGAGCAGTTACTATTATATCTCTCTCTTCTCTTTCATTCACATTCTAATTGAAAGATAAAAGTTTTATGCAACTATCAGCATTGAATAATAATAAATAAATAGTACTACATATTTTATATAATATCTTCTCCAACAGATCATACTGAACAGATATGGGAAACTCAAATAATTGCTGGATCAAACAAAAGGAAAAACAATACTCCATAAGAACAGTTGGCGAATAAATGTGAAGAAAGAAATTCTTAAAAAGGAGATTTTACTAAGTTTTGTATAATAAGTCTTACTATATTGTACTAACTTGGTAAACAACAGGTTCATTCTCATGCACGTTAAACCCTTTTAATCACACACCAGTTCGTGGCCCTCAATTAAAGCACCTCTTTAATATTGGTTCAACTCCGGCACTTCAATAATAATATTAATATTATCACTAATTTTAGATATAATTTATTTTACTTTATATATTATGATTATTGTCGTTATTTTGCTGAAGGTAGACAGCTAACAACTTCTGACTTTAAAAATTCAACTTAAGCCATTTAGAGCCACTCAAAAATTAGGACAGAAAATGTTGGCTAAGTAGTACTAGAATATTTGGCAGAACATATTACTAGTATCGTGTTAAAGACAACTTGAGCTGTCTTTTCCTCTATTCCACTTTTCATTTGCCATTGAATAATTTCAAGGAATCCATGATATTAAAAAGTCACATCAGGGCATTAAATTCCTAAAATCTGGTTTCTTATTTTGGAAAATCTTGTTCCATCCTCTGTTCTATCTCAGCAGCTTCTTGAATCCTCAAAAAGATAAATTTGTGAATGTGCTCGTTTTCTTGATTCCTAGCATCTTATTGAAATTCCCCAAAAGAAAAAAAAGCAGTCTTTTCTGAAAGATCTGATTGTAGTATGGAGGAGAAACAATTGTTGTTTGAAAAGTATGAAATAGGGAAGCTATTAGGCAAAGGAACTTTCGCAAAAGTCTACTATGGGAAGGAACTATCCACAGGGGAAAGTGTAGCTATAAAAGTGATGAAGAAAGACCAAGTCCAGAAAGAAGGAATGATGGAGCAAATCACACGAGAAATCTCAGTGATGCGTCGCGTTCGCCATCCGAATATTGTAGAACTCAAAGAAGTTATGGCTACAAAGTCCAAAATCTTCTTCATAATGGAGTATGTTAAAGGTGGTGAGCTCTTTGCAAAATTAGTATCCAAAGGGAAGTTGAATGAAGAATCAGCACGAAAGTACTTCCAACAATTGATAAGTGCTGTTGATTTTTGCCATAGCCGAGGGGTCTATCACCGCGATTTGAAGCCTGAAAATCTCCTTCTCGACGAGAATGAGGACTTGAAAATATCTGATTTCGGGTTATCGGCTTTGCCTGATGAGCAATTGAGTAGAAATGATGGTTTGCTTCATACACAGTGTGGAACTCCAGCTTATGTTGCTCCTGAAGTTTTAAGGAGGAAAGGTTATGATGGTGCGAAAGCTGATATTTGGTCATGTGGGGTAATCTTGTATGTACTTCTAGCTGGTTTTCTTCCATTCCAAGATGAGAATTTGATGAACATGTACAAGAAAATTTTCAAAGCTGATTACGAGTTCCCTATGTGGTTTTCAGTAGATTCAAGACGTTTGATATCTAAACTTTTAATGGCTGATCCAGAAAGGAGGATAACTATTCAAGGTATAATGAGAGTTCCTTGGTTTAGGAAGAGTTTCACAATTCCAAGGGCGTTTTCAATCCAAGATTTGCAAAAGCTAGAAAAAGAACAAGAAAATGATGATGAAGAGGGAATGAGTAGCGAGCAAGGAGGAATCATTAGAAAATCACCTTCATCCCCTGCATTTTTCAATGCATTCGAGTTGATTTCGTCCATGTCCTCGGGTTTTGACTTGTCTAGTTTGTTTGAGATCAAAGGGAAGGCGTCATCCATGTTCACTTCAAGGAGTTCTGCTAGGGATGTTATGAGGAAATTAGAGAAAATGGCTAAAGTTATGAGGTATAAGGTTTACAGGTCAAACCCATTCAAGTTAAAGATGCAATGCTCCGAGGAAGGCCGGAAAGGGCGGTTGTTGGTCACCGCCGAGGTGTTTAAGGTGGCACCGGAGGTTACTGTCGTCGAGTTCTTAAAGTCCTCCGGCGACACCTTGGAGTATAACAAGTTTTGTGAAGAGGAAGTTAGACCTGCTTTGAAGGATATTGTTTGGACATGGCAAGGGACTAGTAGCGAAAATGCTGAAGTTGATAACAAAGAGGACTTGGAGCAATAGGATTTGATATATGTGCATATTTTCATGCTTCCACCGGCCGACTGATCGAAATAGACTAACGACAGGAGGTATGCATGTTACTTCGTTTGCATAAGTTTGTACATGAATGCGTGAGTTCTATGATATTCGGTAATTATTTACCGCTTGAGATTTGGAATACAAACAAGTTATTCTTGAACTAATTTTATTGGCTTGATGTGATTCATTTAATTTCCAATCACCCTCAAGCACAACTGATTGAAGCTTGTACGAATTGTTACAGGTGTTTAAGCATAATGGTCACTTCTTCTTATTTTATTTTTCTTGGGGTTGAATTGTTATAGGTGTTTAGCTGGATATTGTAAAGTTGCAAGACTGTAACGTCACATGCAAAATTTGGCCAGGTTTGATATCAAAGCATTTGATTTTTGCTTCGTTCATTAGCAATTTAGCATGCTTCTCCTTTGGTGTTAACTTTGTCGTCCAAAAGAGTTAAATTTTTTTTTTTTTTTTTTTAAAGTTTGAACGTCGTAGTCAAAAGTAAAACTTCATTTTCATTTTTCTCGTCCCCTTCAACCCCCGACCCCGACTCCACAGGAAGATAATGCGACTCCAACTATTTAATTAAGCAAGATATTTTCCATGACAGGATGACACCTTGTCCTTTTAGATTATTTTAATAATTAGTATCCAACTCAGAATATTGCTCACCGACTGGATCCATGGAAGGGATGCCGCCACTGAGTGGAACTGGTCAACTTTTACATATATAATTTAAATTTGTTTGGTTGGGTTTAGGTACCACACCAGCTCAAAAACATCCAATTGGAAAAAATTTAGTGGCTACAATAATATGATTTTCAATTCTATCGTTTTCCTAATTTTGGAGGCCCATGGGATTGCGTATGTCTGTGGTGGAGCTGGTTGATTAGTATATACTGTTTATAGTATATGAGAAAATGAGGTAACTTTGAACTTCAACAAACTTATAGTTTTATATATTTGTAAGACTTAATTTCCTGAAATCTTCTTAAACTGTAACGATTTTATCATTTTCCTACTTAAATTATTTGGTGTCCTCAAATTCCTCTGAATTATATTGTCCTTTATATTTAAATTCCCTCATTGCTTACCTGGCATAATGTGTGTACACACTCGCTCGAGAACGCGTGGCAACTGAAAAAAAAAAAAAAGCCATCAAAATGAATGGCCCTCCTGATAGAATGTAACTTTAATTTTTTTTTAATATTCTTCTTATTTTCTTTATATCCACCCTTCTTCCTCATTTTTCACCACTTTTTCTTATTTTTACCTTTTTTTTTTTTTTATTTTTTCACCTTTTTCTTTATTGTTTCCACCTTTTTTCTTCAATTTTCCGTATGGGTTCCTCTAGGGGGAAAAAAATCCCTCTCTTGTTTTCTCTGAAATAATTTATTTTCTTTTATTTTTTTGTCTTCTTTCATGTCTTACACATATTGTTGAAAGAACACCCATTTAAATCTTCCTATTAAATCTAACACCTTATTGTAGAGAATGAAATTGAACCTCTTAAACCTTGTTTGTGTAATTTAGGATTAGAGAGTATAGTTGTTGGCCGATTAGTTTCTTATTTGTGAAATTTTATTTTGTGTAATTTTATTTATGTAATATAAGATAATTTTTTATAAATACAATACTATATGCCTTTATTTATTTTTTTATCCTGCTGCAAAGTGAATGTAAAAAAGGAATTATTCAATTAGAGTCTAGTATAAAGCATAACTACAGTTAAATCTTAAATTAACTCATTACATTAGATACTATTTTGACCAAAACTCTTAGAATTAATCAGTCATCCGAGAGTAGTACATCCTGAATAAACTACATAAACAATTTAGTACAAACTATAAGTTAATTTTGTTAGACAGACGCACCTCTATGAATTTAATATGAGGTTTTAATATATAGGAGAATATAGTTGAGCGGGATTTTTGAGGGCACTAGATAGTTTAAGTAGGTAACTAGCAAAAAAATTATAGTTTATGGGGGTTTTAGGCTGGATTAAACAGTCATGTGTAGTGTCGCGTGGTCTTGTAAATGTTGAACTTCAATAAACTCATAGTTTTTTAATTAGAAAAAAAGAAAAAAGAAAAAGGGCAGCCCGATGCACTAAGCTCTCGCTATATGCAGGGTCCGGGGAAGGGGAAGGGCCAGACCACAAGGGCTTATTGTATGCAGCCTTACTCTGCATTCCTACAACAGACTGTTTCCACGGCTCGAACCCGTGACCTCCTGGTCACATGGCAACAACTTTATCAGTCTACACCAAATCTCCCCTTCAGTTTTTTAATTAAAAAATAACGATAATCTTAAACTATCTACAATATATTAAAAGCAGGAACCCCTTATTTAAAAAGTTAAATTACAATATTACCCTTCTTATTTATCTAAATATCTCATTTAAACTTTTTTCTAAAAACTAACGCTTAGGAACAACCCAAATGAAAAGACGCAGCAAAAGTTGGGAACACTTAACAAGCACGCACTTAACAAACAATGGCAGCTTTTGGTTTTACAGAAAGTATCTCTGCAATGAAGCATCCAAAAAGGAAAATGTAGTCAAAATTTCAAGAAGAAATCACTACGATTGTAATCTCATATTAATGACTTAAAGTAATTGGCCGGGAACTTAACAACAAGTTCTCATAATGTACCGAACTAACTTTCCTCAATCAAAGCCTTCTGGCCTTTTCAAACTCTTTCCGTAATAGACATGTCTTCCGCCTTCATCTTTAATCTCACTGAATACAAGTGAATTTGGTTTTTGATGCGCCTCTTATTAAGATTTGAATTACTTCGTTCTGTCTGATCTAAATATTAGTTGGGAGAATTAAACAATCCAATTGTTACTGAAGATGTGAAGTTACCACAAGTACTGGTATTACTATTATATTGGTCCCAGTAAGTAATCCCTGATTTAATTCTTTATCTTAATGTTTTCTCTTCACATTTCAGCCATTCATTTTAGATAGCAATGATTATGGGATAAGTAATTCGAATAGTAGCCAAAATTTGTAAGTTTACCAACCAATGGTAAACTAAAATCCATGATGCAAAACAACAGTAAGAATTTAGGCTTTTCTCCTCCAAGTTGTCTTATGGGAATTTTAATTTTCTTCTCTGTTTTTGTTAATAGTAGTAATGCATTAGACCAAATGCATTTCATTGCACAAAATTTTGTGCCAACACACTCTCTGCAACAACTCCTCTGCTGTGTGAACAAACAATGCACACTATTGACTATACCACAGAACACACAAGATACTAATTCCTCTTCACATATATTGCATATTAGATATATATACATATATAGGATCTGGAATACAAGAAGGGAATAAGTGTCGGCGAATTATAATGAATATTAGGTGAGGATGTGAGCTATGTTATTACATGTTGTGTAACTCATAAAATCAAAATAAGTAAAAACAAATACACATAACTAATTAAAATTTGATTGTTCATCTTCGTAGATTCAGACAATATTCAATGCTTGACCTCGACAAATAAGTCGTCACATGACAATCTACATTATTGATCATTCAGAGAAATTTGTACTCAATTCATTCATATATAATTATTTACTCAAAATTTCATTTTGATAATATTAATATTATTTCATAAAATCATATAATACTTGACTCAGCACACATGTGCATTTACGTGCCGAAAAACTAGTAAACCAGAAACGGACGAAAGAGGATGGTCATTTCTCCCTTTTTATTAGTGCCTCTATAACTATATTTTCAGGTATGGTTATCAAACTTTACTCATTTTGATAATGAAATAGAGTCACTTACACAATTGGTTAATGAATCAATCGAACAAAATTTTGCTCTTGCGGCAACAGCTACAGATATTTCTCCTGGCATTTGTCTAAATCTAATAAGAAAATTAAAAGATAAGAGTTGCTCCAAGAGCTTCATCTCGCAAAAAGGGGCATTTAGTTCTAGTAAATCATATTTTGTATAATAACTTCAATAACTACGAATAAGCACGATGAAGAACATGAACCAATAGTCAGAACTAAACTAAAATTGAATAGTAGGCCTTGCGAGCTCTTATCTTTTACATGCTTATTTAGCAAGGGGTTTGTCCATCAACTAAAGTAGTAAAGTAAGTTTTGACCCTCATTACTTGTACTTTTCTTCCTTTAATACAAGTCTACACAAATATTATGCCAGTATGAATTATTAAAAAATGAAAAAACTAAGAAAGTAATAGTCTATTAGTTAAGAATCACAATTTAAATATAACAAATTTATGAGCTTTCTACCATTGCCAAGTTGGTTGACTCCCTGTCTTCTCTGAACTATTTAAACAGATACTATTTGAAAAGAAAAATCGAAACGGAGCTTTTGAGTCCAGTATAATTGGATCCTGCTAAGCCCAAGCAGCGAAGCTGAGGTACTGTTTTTTGTTGGATTTTGCCATAAAGGTTTTTGTAGAAATGGCGTGGGTAGCCACTTTCTAATGTCTTATTTAGTTTTTATCCAATATTTTTAGTGTTGGGCAAAAATAATCACTATTTTATTAAAATTAATACGAAAAGATAGTTTTATTCTTTTTTTTATAAGTGATGTGTAAATATAAAGGACATGGTGTCCTTAACTTCATGAGTGCTGTGTAAATATTAAGGACAAATTCATGAGTGCTGTATAAATATTAAGGACATTTTGTCCTTAATATTTACACAGCACAAATTCATGAGTGCTGTATAATATTAAGGACATTTTGTCCTTAATATTTACACAACACTCATGAAGTTAAGCACATGATGTCCTAAAGTTAACAACATAAGGTGCAAATACAGGATACTTTGTCCATAATATTTACACAATACTCATGAAGTTAAGGACAACATGTCCTTAATATTTACACAACACTCATGAAGTTAAGGACATTATGTCCTTAACATTTACATTGCACACATGAAGTTAAGGACAACGTGTACTTAACATTTACACTGCACATATGAAATTAAGGACATGATGTCCTAAAGTTTAACAACAGAAGATGCAAATACAAGATACTTTGTCCTTAATATTTACACAACACTCATGAAGTGAAGGACACTGTATCCTTAATATTTGCACAACACTCATGAAGTTAAAGACACCATTTCCTTAACATTTACACTGCACATATAAAGTTAAGAACATGATGTCCTAAAGTTTAGAACAGAAGGTGCTAATTCAGGACACTTTGTCCTTAATATTTAAAAAATACTCATGAAGTTAAGGACACCATGTCTAGCACAGAGGTATGTTCATCCGGCGGGTAAAATTTTATTAAAGTACTGGCGAAAGAGTAAATACATTTTAAACAGTGCTTTAAGAGTAAAACAGCTCTAATTAGTGGCTAGGTGTGCACTTCCCCTAAGCTTTTTGAGTGCAATTGGTGTTATTAATCTGTATTTCTTTTCAAGCGCAATCCACAATTCTTTTGATGTCTCCATATTATTATAGACATTATACAGATCGTCTTCCAGTCCGCTAAGAATATAATTCTTGCACGAAAAATCAGAATGCTCTCATGCCTCAGTCACGAGGAATCGTTCATTTTCTTGAGTTTCGCTAGGCAGAACAGGAATATCTTCCTTAATGAACTTCTATAGACTTAAAGTCATCAAGTAGAAAAACATCTTCTGCTGCCACCGCTTGTAATCAACCCCGAATATTTTTTTGGACTTTTCTACCGGTGCCAATGCCGGTGTTGTTCGGCTTGTCAATGCATTGACAGTCACTAGAGGAACAAGTTGGTTTCCGTTCTCGGTCGTCATTTCTGTTAAAAAAATGACATAAACAAATGTTTAATATACGGTGAAATTTTTATATCTTCAAACCAAATAAAACTGGAGTAGAAAATCACGCATATTTTAATCTCCAATGGAGTAGAAAATCGCTAGGATTTTAGTCTTCAAATAACAGATAATAAAACGAAACAGAATATACGTTAAATATATAAATGGAGTAGAAAACCACGAAGACTTTAATCCCCAAAATTAGGAGTAGAAAATCACACAGGTTTTAGTCTCCGGAACAGTATATACAATACAAATACAAGACATAAATTAAGTTCCTTAAGCTTGTAATTAATCTGTATTTGCAAAGTAATTTTGGAAAATAAATAACGTAATAAATAGAATGCAGGAGAAACGGGATTTAATCTGAGCCTACTAAATTCACGGTGTTTCACTAAGGAACTTAATCCCTTCCTAGTACCCGAGGTTATGGATTATTTTCTCCCTGTATAGAACGGAATACACACTAGTGTAGCGGTACTTCAAAACCCAGTGTTTCAGCGAACACAATGATCGCTAGCAAATCACCTTACTGTTGCTTTCTTTCAGTTAAAAAATGCAGAAGAAAGAAGGAGAATTGAGAATTTCGTAAGGAAAATCTGAGGGAATGACATGGTATTTATAGCCAATATGTTGGGTTCAAACAAAAAGGTGCAACTCTTCATGATAACTATTCGCGTAAAAACGGCCATTATCTAAATGACTATTTACGCAAAATAAAATGAAAAAATCAAATGCGGAGGAAAATCAATTTACCGTTACAAAAAAGGCTAATTTGGATTAAAATAATATTACATTAATCTTAATATTAACAAGTAAATTTGGTCCAAAAAATTAATCAATCAATCAGATCATTTGACCGAATCCAAAGCTGAAGCGACGACAACGGCGGGAGGCATGCATTTTTCTCAACTCTTGAAGAGCTAGAAGAACAGCAATTGTATATATATATCCATCAAAACTCTTTTTCTCCTCTGATAAGGGACAATGTCTCTTTGCCAAAGAGGGAAATTCAAATATTTTATTTTTTCCTCTATTTCCCATTTGCTCTATTTTAAGCTAAACCAAGCTGAAACCCGACAATTGGCATTTTGCCTGCTCTCTACTTCTCGAGATTGATAGATCAAGATGGTTATTCGTACTACTTAAATTTAAAATAGTTGGAGATGGATGTGTGTGTATGTGTGTGTATATTAAATACATAATATAATAAATATATTATGCATGAACAAAATCGGGGATAAGTTACCACCTATTTTCCGATGAAGAAACGAGAGGCAACATGGTTCGATGCAGGCTCTGGTAAAATCGAGGGCTTCCACAGATTAGAGCCCGGGGGATGAATGACGCACCAAAAATCAGGCATGGCCTAATATGGGAAGAATCGAGCTCAAGAAAAATAAAGAATCGAGGCTAAAGGGAGGACGGTTAGGAAGGACGAACGAGAGGCTGAAATATCCGCAATCAACAGGATATTATGGCGTGAATCTCATCCGATATCAACTGCGGATCATGTTTTATTAGAAGAGAATGATTTTTACCTTATTGAAACTTGTACTAGGATTGAAATTCTCCTATTATATAAATGGGAGAAACTTTTTATTTTTCAGCCATTGTTGGCACGCATATCAAAGCAATAAAATTTATTTTTGTCTTCTAGCTATTGTTCAAAGTGTTCTTCAGCTATTTATTTCCTTAGTTGCAACCTCATCTCGAGGGCTCTATCAAACCGGTCTCCGGGTTCAAACTTAAAACCAAGCTTAATTGTTCCATCTCGTTTGGTTTGATCATTTTTGTTTCTTTTTTATTTAATTATTTTTCGTTCTTAGATCATTCATGTTAAATTAAATCACGTATCCTTTAAATCGAGTACAAATTTAATTGTTACTCATTTTAAGAGTAAATATATATAATTGTGTATATCACTATATAATCTATGTATACCAATTAGAAAAAGTAAACAATGAATTCGACTGCCTATTTATGTAAAGAATCCTAAGTCTTAAATGGGATTTTTTCTCTATATATAATATTTGAACCTTATTTATCAAATTTTTCCAAATTTTATATATTACTCGGTATAAATAAGGTTTCCTTATAATTTATATATAATTCTTTTAAACTAACATCCTTCCATCTAAGTAATGCTCCTTTCAATTGTGTGATATCTATTTTAAGTCATAAATAGCGCAACTCTTTTCTCTCTCCTGCCTTTCTCCCGGCCCTCATCTTTCTGCTTCTTCTCTTCTTTACCCAAATAAGGACCACACCATCTTTACCTCTTAATTTCGTATGTTGAATAAGGTGCTATTCATGTGTTTATGTCGTTTGAGATTGAAATTTTTTTTTATTTAATGAAGTTCTTAGAAGGTCGTTGTATTAAGTTTTAGGATGAAAGGTGAGTGGATTGCCATTATTAGTCACTATTGCTGTTATAATATTCAAGTCGTTCAGTTTAAATAAATATGAATCAGTGCACATGAGTTAGTTTGGAATTCACTCTCTATTCTTTTTTTTTTAAAACTAATCGAGTAAGAAAAGAATAATATATGGTACAATAACATATAAATTAAAAATAAATTTCGTACAAATTTGATATATCAACAATAATATACATACTAAAAATAAATTTCATACAACTAATTATATAATATACAACTTTTTTACAAATTATTTACAACTTCCACACATCATTGTTGTCCAGTGAAAAAAAATACAACGTTATACAACTTAAATACAATTTCATACAAATTTTATATAATGTCTTTGTATATGATTTGTATATTTTTTGCATATGATGTGTTCTTCTTCCTCTTTAAAATTTCAATCAAAACTTTCTCTCTTAATATAATTTTGATATATATCAATAATATTATGTAAAAAGATAGTATTTATAATTTAAATATAAATTTCATACAACGATTCATACAGTATACAATTAATTTCCAACTTTTACACAACAGTCAAATAAAACAATATTGCTACAAATAAAATACAACCAAATATATTTTTCATATAAATTTCATACAATTATTATATAACTTTAATACAATTTTGTATATATATATATATTTATATATATATATATATATAGAGAGAGAGAGAGAGAGAGAGAGAAAGAGAGAGACACATATATATACACACACACACATTATATGTCATGTGCTTTTCTTCTTCTTCTTCTTCTTCTTCTTCTTCTTCTTCTTCTTCTTCTTCTTCAAATTTCAATATGAAAATTCATCCAAAATCAAATCTAATGTTTACCAAATACCTTCAAAATTGAGATATAAACTCCAAAAATATTCTAATCGTTTGTAATACACTTAATTCAAATAAATAATATTTATTGAAAATCCTAATTCAAACTCAAAACTCCGAAACTTTTTAATGGCTGACAATGATGGAGAGCCAAACATCTTCAAAATTTATTGGTTGACTGTCACACCTCTTTTCGTACACTCCCCGGGAAGGAAAATGTATAAAAATGAGTTTTTTCTAATTAAAGTGACATTGATCGAAATGGAATTATTGAATTATTTTCAGAGTCGCCACTTGAAAATTTAAATTGGTGTTCCAAGTCACCGGTATCCCAGATCGAGGAAAAGTTTGACTTTCATAAAGAAGTCTGCGAACCAGAAATTCTAAGTAAGGAATTCTATTAACCCGCGGGAAGGTATTAGGCACCCTTGGGTTCCGTGGTTTTAGCACGGTCGCTTATTGTTATAATTAGCTTACTATCTAATTTTAATACCTGCTATTAGCCTATAGTGCATTTTACCTTATTTTTACTTTCCGCTTTTAAAGTTTATCAAGAATTGCAATGTCAATCAAAATATGCCACCAATCACGTCACATAAATGCACCCGTAATTTGTAACACCTTTTAATTAAACATCGAGATTTGGATTTGGGTCACATAAATGCGCACCCGAGTTTTAGGAAATTCAATTATCAGACTAACGCGCCTAAAGCAAGTTACGCGTTTTTAGTTTGTCGAGGGCCATGGAATTTGCTAAATAGCGCACCTCGATTTTGCTAAGTGTTTAATTAATGAGGGCCATATGTTTGTAACTTTATTTGGTATGGCACACCTCAAATTAGTTTTAAAACTCTTATGAATAAAACATTAATAAAATCGGGTCACCTAAAAGGCACCCCCGAAGTTTGTGTTGTCACTATGTCACGGGAACCGTACCCACAGTGGCAACACAATTATTCGCGTTTAAGATTTAATTAATTCAAAGAGTCAAGGCTCATTGCACTAACATTACAATTTTAATTGATAAAGAGGGCCATAGGTGATCGTGATTGACTATATGGCGAACCTCTCTTATACTAAAACACCCCTAAATATTGTTGCTAAGAAATTATGTCCAGTTGGCCCTAATGAATTAAACCCAATCATAACTATTTGATGCAAACTCATTTGTGAAAATAACCATAAATTGCGCAAGTGCGGACGAACAAACTTTTAAAGCAGATTCTAGAAATACACAAAATATATGGAATCATTTCTAAAGCAAGCAACACTTCTACAAAGGCAGATTGTCGTGCAATACAAAACGAAACAGTGAGCCAAGCAATCCGCTTCGGCATTGGCTTTAACGAACAGCCATTTTCATAAACAAAAATATAACGAAGCAGATTTGAAACGTCGGCAAACAACAATCTGAGTTTACACACCAGCAACCATTGCCGGTGACTAGAGTCCATAACATGACTTTTAATAAACTGAAATTGTCCAGATTCTTTACATAACGACGCTCTCGAAACAGCAAATCTTAAAGCGAACAGATTGTTGATTATGACCGAACCTCACAAAGCTGCATTGTCATTGCGGACATCGTTTTTCATGAACGACCTTATTTCTATTAAGATTAGTTAAATGACAGTTTCCTCCTAGTTAAACATTCATATTCCTACTTAAGAATCTTGACGACCAAAATAAAGAAACAAGGTTGCCGACAATGTCAATTGAACAATCAACACGTTACGTTCGACAATGGATGAACTAATGATGAAGTGTATTCATTAACAGAGAGACAGAAGAAGAAACTTGACCACATAAAGGTCATATATGAAATGAATAACAAAATTAACTAAAATCGACACTGAACAATACAGAATCAGTGAATAAACTTACTATCCAAAGACAACAAACAATTTTTAAATCACTACGGTTCATCAGGATTCGACTCAATCACTTAATGAATTAGCACAAGCGAACCAGCAAAACAGGAACAATAGCACAAACGTGCGCATCGATAAACAGATTTGAGTAATAAGCATTCGTTACATTGCTTAACCACAACGAGTTTGAACATACCTATGTAGCCAAGGAACAGCTCCTAACGAGACAACGGACAATAGAAAGACAGCAGCACTGGGAAACACAGCTTCGACTTGCTTTCGCTAACCAGAAACCATCACTAAATTAGCTTGAATGCTTTTAAAACCATTTGTTTAGACTGTGACTTCTAATGTCCTCCCGTTCTCTGTTTTTACTTTACTCAAAAACGACCTCTCACAAATTTCTGACCAGATCTTTTTCAAAAAAATCGAACCCCCTCTTTTGATTACAAATGGAGCTATTTATAGAAAAACCTCCCCCATGCACCCTTTTCCCCAAAAATCCCGGAAAATAACAGATGAGAACAAAAAGAAAGAAAAAAAAATCCAAAAAAACTTACCTCTGAATAATTCCAAAACCCCTTTCAAAAACCGAATCCGGGACAAATGGAAGGCGAGGATTGATTAAGAATCAATCGACGGCCTCCATTTGTTCCGGGTGTGGTCCCAAAT
>MCJB01051866.1:0-26193 GCA_002018475.1 Nicotiana obtusifolia
AAATTAAAATCTGTAAAAGCGACCAACTTTGGTCGCTTATTAAGTATTTTTAATTTTATGTATTTCTCAAATAGCGACCAAAGTTGGTCGCTATTTTGAAAATACAGAAATTTAAAAATACTGAATAAGCGACCAAAGTTGGTCGCTACCTTGGTATTTTAAATTTTCTGTATTTCTCAAATAGCGACCAACTTTCGTCGCTATTTTAGAAATACAGAAAATTTAAAATACCAAAGGAGCGACCAACTGTGGTCGCTTATGAGCAGATTTTAATTTTTTGTATCTTGAAATTGGCGACCAACTTTGGTCGCTATTGAAAAGGGACCAACTAAATGGTGACCAGACCATTGTGGTCGCTTTTTGGTCGCTTTTTGGCATATAGGGACCAACTTTGGTCGCTTTTTCCGGTCGCTTTTTACCTGATTTTTAGTAGTGCGTGAAAAGATTTCGATTTTGTTATATTCATTAGCTCGTTCGCTATATATGTTGGAGTCTTTTTGCTCTTCATGATATTTATGTACACAATTGACACTCATTATATGTTTCAAACAAAAACACAAGAATTTATAAAGAATGAGTATAGCAGCATGATTTTACTTTGAACTCAATTAGAGGATAGGTTTGTTTAGATGCCGATCCAAGTAAATCAATATTATCCTTGCAATCTTCCCGTCAATTTTCTAACATCCATCTTCAAACACCATATAGTGATAATAGAAAAGGCGCATAAACAAAAGAAGCGATTAAATTGATAGAAAATAGGCATAAACGCAACGGAAGTAATCACCCAAGACCATATAATCTTACATGTAAACTAGATAAACATAATCATTAACGAGATAGAAACACTAACCTCTTGAAGCTACTGCACAAATCTTCAATAATATTTGCGCTATCCAGGTCTACGGTCTTCTACTGTGTATCCTGAATTTCTACCGAACGTGATACTTGAGTGGCAAGTATTTTTGTTCAAGAAAAATAGTATCCTTTTTGTGAGTTTCTCCGGCCAAAAACAGAAGCTAAACTCTGTTTTTCTTTTCACGATTTTTACCTTTTTTTTCATAAACGTTTTTGTCTTCTTTTTGTTCTTAAAAACCTTTCAGGTTTTTGTTTCCCTTTTTGTTTTGTATCTTTACGTTTTTGCTGCCTTTTGGTTCTTTAAGACCAAAACATATTTGAAGTCTTAGTAGCCAAAACGTGTAGGAGTCTACTACGTACCAAAAATGTGTAGCAGTCTCCTAACCCACCAAGGATACTATTTTCTTATTTAATTTCCTCGTTCTAGAATATTCAGGCACAGTAGGGACCACAGATTTAATAACGAAGCTTCCTATTGTGGTATTAATTCGGAATATGAATGAATTAATCCTACCACAATAAATTACAATTTATTCCACTAGAAAATTATAATTGCACTCCTCAGTTTAATTTCGAAATCATTCATTAAAACTTATTTAACTCCCCGTGTTAAGATTACAAATACCAATCAGATAAATTAAATTACTGACAATTTAATTTATTGACTAATTTAATCTTTTATACTTCCGCTTAACTTATTTCATGTGACGGATACAAAATCCACCTGCAGGGTTTTCACATGAAAACTTTCAAGCATCCATAAAGGGGTATCATCAATCTCAATGGTCAAGACACGTATTCTATCAACTAATTATTATTTCACAAATGCACTTTGTCATTATTCAATTTACCAGGAATACATTAACTCGCAGTTGAGTCGTACCTTTTAATAAATCAAAATAATGAACGAAGCACATTGATCATAATAATTATATCAAGATTAAGAGTATAAGAACATTCAATGAGCTAGAGATGTAGTTTTATATATTCAGTACAAAAACACTTATCTCTACTTGGTCCGTTCAATACACAAAAATGTACTAGCATAAGAAGTCGGAACTAAACCATTCCCATAATCAAGATAGATTATAATTTAATCTTATGCTACAATCATCAAGATGCTTTGTCCAGTTTCATCTTTGATTGTGAACATTAACTTTATAACTTACAAGAACCGACAATTTAATCTTCCGCGCATGAGCTAAAGCTCCATACACTAAATCGTCTACTATATAAGTAAAGGGCACACATATGAACAAATGATCTATTTGAATTTGATTTCATTGAATTGAATAAATAAATAAACAATTGATCCAATAAATAAAACATAATACTATAATCAAACCACATGGTTAATAGTATATCCTAACATAAATATCAAGATTAAGAGATAAAAATATTAAAAAATAATTTAACAGTAGTGTAGCATTTTAAATCAGAGCTTAGACCTAAGTATGTCCACTGCAGGCAGGAAAACTCACCATTAATCTCCAATGTACCCAATGCTGACACTATTTGCGCTTTGGGCTTCAACACCGTTCAAAGAAGAAACTTCTACGTCATCCCGAGAAGGAAACCGTATTTTGAAATCATCCAGGTTCCTAGCTCGAGATAGGAATTTGATGTGGAATGGGAAAATCAAGAAAGTAGGAGACAATGGTGGAATTTTGGCTCTTTAAATGCAAATTAAAGAACTGAAAATGGAAGCTGTTTCTCTGTACAATCCAGTTTTGTGGCTAGCCCAATCGGAGAAACGACTGTGTCATCAAAAAAAAGGTCTATGATGTGGTATTGAAGCAAGCAACTTTAGTGAAGAGGCAGCTGAGATCTACCGATGATTTAGAAGTGAAGCCGGATATTGCTATTCCGGGGAATTTGGACTTGTTGAGTGAAGCATATGATCGTTGTGGTGAAGTATGTGCAGAGTATGCAAAGACATTTTACTTAGGTCAGTCTCAGCTTCTTTTCTCTTTAGTCTACAAAAATTCTTGGCTAAGGAGCAATATGATGAAAACAAAATTTGATCTTTATTTTGGTACCTTATTCAGGAACCAAACTAATGTCTCCAGAGAGAAGAAGAGTTATCTGAGCAATATATGCATGGTGAGGTTTCAAGACATGTAATATCATATATATATATATATATGTGTGTGTGTGGGCGCTTGCGTTGAATTGGGCACATAAAAGAGAATATTATAGGTACATGTGAGCTCTTTTAGTTTGTGAGGCATTATTAATTATATGCATAAAGAGAATAGATAAAATTTATTGTACCATACAGAAGATTCAAAATGAGTGGAAGAAGTGCAAAAATTATTAGACTGATTCACGGAAGTGTATCGTGCTTTTACTGTTTGTTTTATCAAACTTTCTTGTGAATCTTTGACATAATTTCTACTTTTGGCTAGCCGGTGGTTACGTTCTTTGTGTAAAAAAATCTTATGTTCTTTATACAGTCCATAAGGTTAAAGAGAGTAGAATTCAGATAATTTAAAACCGGTGGTCTGATCAATGAGCAACTGCGACAATCAAATAAGATAGGAACCAGTTATGCTTGAGCTGATAACGGTAGAGATCAAAGACTTTTTAAAGCTTCAGTAAAAGGAATAAAATGACAAATCGGCATGAACTAGCAGAAAAGTACTCACCACTTGACTCTAAACCCCTTGCAAGCATGTTTCCTTTGGTCTCTTTACCATCTGTGGACTGTTTATTTATCACTATCTTGGTTTTCTATTGATGCCAAGCTAGAACCTTTTTTGTGGTTGCTTGTCATTTGCTAATACATTGCCATTATTCACAACCCCCACATCAGCAACTGTACCCCTCGGCAGATGCCTATTTTGTCCAGCAGTTTTCGGATCTAAACTATAAACTTTGGAACCAACTTTTGACTTCTTTCTCTTTCTTTCAGATGCATTGGAGAAAGATCAAAGTATGGGATAGCTCAGATGTAGCTGGCCCAAGATCAAAGGAGACATTATTCTCATCCAAGAAACGGTAGTTCTTATTAGGAGCTCCAACAAAATTCAAGTTAATAAACTTCCGATCCAATAACCGTCTTTATGGATTTCATATTCACCTATTGTTGAAGGCGTTATTGACTTATTACCAATAATGTGTTATATCTCAATTTAGTAAATATCGTATAAAATCCATCGGATATCAGGTATCGGCCAAAAAACGTTGATAGTTCAAGCAACCAATATAGTAGTCCGAATTTAATGTATTTCGAGCCCATTGATATGGAGAAACTCGTTCTTGACGTTCTAGCACCAAGCTTTATTAATTCCTTCTTGCAAAGATCTTTGAGATCATATGGCCTTTCTAGGAAATGGTTAGTTTTGGACTGAATCTTCTTCAGTCACTGCTCGAATCACATACAAATGTCTGCTAGATGATGCCTGATGGACCATCTCAGAAAATGCTTAAATTAATCGAGCAATATGAAAAGGTAATAAGTCATTATGCTACTACTTAACCCGTCATTTCAAGTTGAGGATTAGTCACATTGGCCTCCTTGATAAATGTTTTTAAGTTTCCTCTTTGTAACTGATTTCCTATTTTTGTGTACTTAGCGTCATTTCGATACTTTATGCCAATTTCCTAAAGTGGAATCTATTCAAAGACGGAAGAATTATCCCTTAAATCTCCATATTTTCAAGCGCGAAAGACACTGAAGTTGCGTTGAATTTCTTATCAGCAGATAAATTTTCATGGTTTAAGGACACATCATTGAGTGCTTGACCATGCAGTGAAAATCCAAAGACCTTGATACACTCTTTAGGGATAAAATAAGCTAATAACTATATCTCAACATTTTGAATTTTTACCTATAAATATGCTGGGTAAAAAGATAAATATGTAAATGGTTGAAAGCGTACCTCCACAAATCTCTTACTATCGTGTGCATCAAATTCTTCTATAAAATAAAGAAACCAATGAGTGCACGAACACATAAAATTTTTACAAAAATAAAACACGTATAAAACTCTTTCCAATACTCTATGATAATATATTCTGAAGTTAATCCACTAATTTGAATATTATAGTGTAAATACAATTATAGTGCTAGAAACTAAACATAGGCTAAAAAATGTCAACTTCTCCATATGAAGCCAGCATCAATACTAATGTGGAGAAATGTCTAGATTCTCTCATCAATGCAGCCAATGAAGAGGAAGGATACATGCTGTCATTACTATATCCTCTCCTGATAAATATAAAATACAGAGAGTTACACTGGCTCAGGTTTTGAATAAAATATAAAATAAGTTTCTAAAGCTTCACATACACTTCCTCTAACCATTATTGTTAGAAAATAACATGCGTGTAACGATCCGACTTGTCGTTTTGAGAATTTATATCTCGTTCAGCGACTGAAGATCCCGAGCAGCTTCGTAATGTGTATTATGACTTGCGTGTGTAGTCGAGTTTGATTTTCAGATGATACGGGATTAAATTGATAGAACAATTCTCATGTTTGAAGCTTAAGTGAAAAGAGTTGACCGGAGTTTGACTTTTGAGCAAACAACTCCGGAATGGTATTTTATGATTTTAACAGCTTCGCATGATGATCTTGGACTTAGGCATAATGTCCGGATTTGGATTTGGAGGTCCGTAGGACAATTCGGCGCATTTTGGCAAAAATTGAAAAAGTTGTAGTTTAGAAATATTTATAAGTTTGACCGAAGGTTGACTTAATTGATAACAGGTTCGGATTTCGATTCCGAAAATTAGAATAGCTCTATTATGCCATTTGTGACTTGTATGCAAAATTTGAAGTCATTCCGGATTGATTTGATACATTTTGGCGCAAATTATAGAAGTTGAAAGATTTGAAAACTCATAATTCGATTCGAGGCGCGATTCATAATTTCAGCATTGGTTGATGTAATTTGAAACCTCGAGCAGGTCCGTGTTGTGTTACGGGACTTATTGGTATATTCGAATGAGGTCCCGAGTAGCTCGGATGAGTTTCGGATCGTTTGAACCTTGGTTGGAGCTATTGGAATTTGGTTGCTGGTGCAATCGCTTCTACGGAAGCTTGATTGTAGAAGCGACCTCGCAGAACCGACAAGAAGGGAAGCTGGGTAGAGGTTGATGGAGAAGGCCACAGTAGCGGCAACTTGTGTGCAGAAGCACATTCCAGCATGCAGAAGTGGAAGCTGGTTAGCTTGGTGGTTTTTTGCAGAAGCGAAATTTCTTTCGCACATGCGACATCGCAGGTGCGGCGACAGTGCTCGCTGAAGCGAAGGCAACGCAAAAGCATGATTTTTCTCGCAGAAGCGAGCCTGCAGGCGTGGCAAATCTCTTCGTAAGTGCGAAACTAGACAGAAACTTAAGGACCAAAAATGGTCATTCTCTTCATTTCGTTTTGGAGTTTGAAGCTCGGTTTTGGGAGATTTTTGGAGAAGTTCTTCACGACTTTGACTTGGGTAAGTGTCCTATATCAGAAAGTGATTATATTTTATGAATCCATGGTTATATCCATCAATTATTAATGAATCAATTGGAAGAAAAGGGGATTTTTGCAAAATCTTTAAAAAACGAAATATGTAGATTTGGAGGACGATTTTTATTGGAATTTGACAAAATTGGTATGGTTCCTATCGGAATGGGTATTCGGATTTCGTAAATTTTCGTCGGGTTCCAAGATGCGAGCCCCGTGTTGACTTTTAATGTGAAATTTTAAGTCGATATTTTATTATCCGGAATTGTTTCTGATAAATTTTAATGAAGTTATATAATTTACTTGGCTAGATTTGAGCCGTCTGGAGGTCATTTCACGCAAGAAGGCTATTTTGGAATATCGGCCTAAATTCAAAAAAGTAAGTATCTTGCCTAATCTTTAGTGGGGAAATACCCCTTAGGCGTTGAGTTTATGTGGAAATTGTGTTGAAAGCCATGTACGCGAGGTGACAAGTACGTACTTGACTTATATGTGCAAATTATATCGGCTAAAATTCTTAGACTTATATATTAAATTAAAAATTGTTGGCACTTGTTAAATCTTTTATTTTCCATATCGCATTCTTTACTTGCCGATTTGCTCGTAAATGCTTATTTGGAATTATTACTATATTGTCCATTCGTGAACACTTTTACTGTTAAGCTGTCGTGTTCGTGGAAGTAATTTCATTATTGATTTTTTTATTTGCAAATAATTAAAGGGAAATTTAGTTAATAAGAAGCATAAATTATTTACCTGAAATTGTAATTAAAGGATGTTTTTTTCCTTGCTGAATTACTTTTCAATTATATTGTTATTATTAGGAATTTCATAAATGTTGTGTGTGGCCTTGGGCTATTTGCTATGAAGTTAATTGATTTTGTCGCACCTTTTGGAATTTGGAGTGGCCTATGGGCAACTTGTGATATGAATTATTTGTGTTGTGTTGTTGTGATAATATTCTGTGTAAGTTATTGTGCGATTTGAGTTATTATTATACGGACATAAGAGTGGCATTTCACTATTGTTATTTGTGTTGGAGTATTGTCTGGAAGGAGAGATAAGGGTGGCTATAGGAGTGATAAGGGTGGGTATTAATATTGTCAGGGTGGAGGTATAAGGGTGGCTATTATATGGAGTGATACATGTGGCTATAAGAGAGATAAGTGTGGCTAATGTCAGGGATGATATTTGATGATGTGGGGTTATAGTGTTGGTGATTTTATATGTTGATGTGGGGTTATTGTGCTGGTGATTTTCTTGTGCAACTTGTCTTTTTGTTTCGGTAAACTTGATAATAGTCTGATCCATGTCGAAATTATGAGCCTGTGGCTATTGCAGGGTGGATTATGTTACTGGCACGTGAACTGTACGTGCAGATGTGATATGAAATGTGGGCACGAGGTGCTGCGAAAATATAATGATTTCGATATTGGCACTTGAACTGTCCGTGTAGTTGTGATATGAGATGTGGGCATGAGGTGCCGTGAGTAGATGATGATTTTATTATTGGCACGTGAGTTGTCCGTGCACTTACGATATAAATATGGGCACGAGGTACCGTGGAGATATGAAAGTGGGTTGCGACCCATGTTACAAAATATGAAAGTGGATGAGACCTGTGTTTTATGATTATAAAATAAGGTGTCACAAAGTGACTTTTGTTTGAAATATTTATATTTGAAAGATTTATATTCGAAAATTTTTTATTTGAAAAACTTATATTTGAAAGACGTATATTTGAAGAACTTGATTAATTGGTTGTACCGTTGTTCCTTATTCACTTGAGCAATATTTATGGTGTTCTTATTGCCTTGCTGTTGATCCTTGTTGCCGTCACTGCTGTTTGTCTTCTATTAATTTTGTATATTACTATATTGTACTGGTTAATTGCACAGGTTAGAGACTAAGTGCCATCACAACACCTGTGGTGGGATTTTGGGTCCTGACAAATTGGTATCAAAGCCCTAGGTTTATAGGTTCTACGAGTCACGAACGAGTTTAGTAGAGTCTTGCGGATCGGAACGGAGACGTCTGTACTTATCTTCGAGAGGCTACAAAATTATTTGGAAAAATTTCACTTCTTTCATTCCTATCGTGTGAAATTTATTGATTTCGAAGTTTGAGACTTTGTATCTCTATTTTCTCATAGATGGTGAGGACACACGCTACCGGATCAGCTGAACAGACACCGCACCCCCTGCTAGAGCTGCGAGAGGTCGAGGCAGAGGTAGAGGCCAAGGAAGGGCACATATCGCAGCTAGAGCACCTGTCAAAGCAGCAGTTGAGGAGCCGCTAGTAGCTCCAGTTGGGGGACTGGCACCTGAGGCGTCTGTTGTTACCCCTGGACTTCAGGAGACTTCAGCGCAGTTCCTGAGCATGTTTGGTACATTGGCTCAGGCGGGATTGATCTACGTTGCATCAGCTACTTCGCAGATTAGAGGAGGAGCTCAAACTCCCACCGCCCGTACTTCAGAGCGGCGGGTTCACATTGGTTAGGTTTCGGGTGTGGTGCCGGCACAGCCTGTTATTCTGGTTCAGCCTGAGGTTAGTCCAGGGGCATCAGAAGAGGAATAGAAGAGACTTGAGAGGTTTAATAGGTATCCACCTACTTTTAATGGCACAACTGCCGAGGATGCCCAGAAATTTCTAGAAAAGTGTCACCGTATTTTCCGCACCATGGGTATTGTGGAAGTGAGCGGAGTTGCCTTTACTACATTTCAGCTGTCAGGAGCAGCATATCAGTAGTGGCTGGTCTATGAGGAGGGTCAGACCAGTCGATGCCACACCACCTACTTGGGCTCAGTTTTCAGAGATGCTTTTGAAAGAGTTTGTTCCCTAGACTCTCCGAGATGCGTGGTGCACAGAGTTTGAACGGTTGTGTCAGG
The DNA here is from genome assembly GCA_002018475.1 of Nicotiana obtusifolia. Lineage (NCBI taxonomy): Eukaryota > Viridiplantae > Streptophyta > Magnoliopsida > Solanales > Solanaceae > Nicotiana > Nicotiana obtusifolia. Next base: position 9,199 of record MCJB01051866.1, read on the forward strand.
GCACCATGCCGGTGTTAGAATATGCCATCAGTTTAGTGAATTAGCCCGTCATGCACCTACTTTGTTTCCTATCGTCAGAGAGCGAGTCCGTAGATTCATTGAGGGGCTCGATTATGATCTTAAGACATGCATGGCTCAAGAGTTGCAGATTGATACTCCATTTCAACAAGTAGTGGAGATTGCGAGGAGGATTGAGTGTGTTTGAGGTGAGGAAAGGGAGTTTAAGGAGGCCAAAAGGTCTCGAAGCTTTGGAGGGTTCAGTGGATTTTACTCTTCGGCTATGATCCATTATGACGGAGGCTCGAGCAGTCCGCCAGCTCAATCTGCACATCAGATTACTCGGGGTGCTCCAATAAGTTCTTATAGTGCACCACCGACACAAGATTCTTATAGTGGTTATTCCGGTTATTCGGCACAGACTCAGTACGAGCAGCCTCGACTGCGGAGGGGTTGTTATGAGTGTGGTGATACCAGGCACATCATGAGAGATTGTCCCAGGCTTGGAAGAGGCAGATTTCATCAGGGCACTCAGGCGAGGGGCCTTATTTCAGTTAGTACTTCACCTGCATATCCAGTTAGGGGTGGAGGACAGGCGGTTAGAGGGCGCCCTAGAGGGGGAGACTCGGCCTGTTGATATATTTTCCATGGTATGGCTGAGGCCGCTACACCAGATGGTGTCGTTACAAGTATGATCTTGATTTGTTATAAAGGAATATTTTCTTAACTCGATTCGGTTTTGTGTATTGAGGCGAGTCCTCCTATCATACTTCACTTATGGTTGAGCTCCGTAATCCTGTACTCTACTTATGTGTTTATCCCTATTTGGGGATTTGATGGTGTTAGCCCGTGTCTATCATTTTTGTTTTTTACACGATTGGGGGCTATGAGTCCAAAAATGACTTTCTATTACTCACTACATTGAGTTTTGATGTAAATTCGAGATAGTTTGATTAAAATTGGTGAATTTGATTGCCCTACTGGTATGGGGATCATTATGTGTTGTGAAAATTAGTTATCAGAATTTATTAAAAGAAGAAAGAGAAATGAAAAGTTTCAGTTGGCACTATGTGCATAATACTTGTGATTCTGAGCTGAGGATGGAATCCTCGCGTGTTAATGTGAATTGATCTGTTTGAACCGGGCTACGTGCCATGGTGGAAGTTATATCAGGATGAGATCCTTGTGGTTAAATTCATATGTTTTAAATTCTCTGTAACGACCCGACCGGTCGTTTTGAGCTCTAGCGTGTCGTTCGACGGTTTGAGGCTTTGAATATCTTCACTTCAGTATTATGACTTGTACGCATAGTCGAAACTGAATTTCGGGAAGATCGGAGTTGATTTGGAAAGAAAAATCTAAATTCGGAAGCTTTATGTTGGAAGAGTTGACTAAGGTTTGACTTTTGAGCAAACGACCTTGGAATCGAGATTTGAAGGTTCCAATGGGTTCGTATGCTGATGTCGGACTTGGGCGTATATTCGGGTTGAGTATCTGGTAGTCTGGGAGCATTTTAGTGCTTATTATGGAAGTTAACATTTTGAAAGTTTAAGAATTTCTTATGTTTGATTTGAAGTGGACTTTGGTGTTATCGATGTCCGTTTGAGGTTTCGAGCCTTGAATAGGTTTGTATCGTGATTTGTGACTTGTACGCAAAGTTTAACGTCATTCCAGAATGTTTTGATATGGTTCAGATGCTTTCGTCGAAGTTTGGAAGTTTGAATGTTTAAAGAAGGATTTCGATCGTCGATTTGTAGTTTCGATGTTGTTTGGCATGATTTGAGGTCTCGACTAAGTTCGTAATGTACTTTGGGACGCGTTTCTATATTTGGTCAAGGTCCCAGGGGCCTCGGGTGGATTCCAGATGGTTAACAGATCGGATTTTGGACTTAAGGAAAAGCTGAAAAATTCTAGTTGCTGGTGTAACCGCTTCTGCGAAAGCTTCATTGCAGAAGCGAGGCAGTGAATCACAGAAGCGACTGGAAGTGGACTGGGCAGAGGTCGCAGGTGTCAAGCAATTCCCGTACCTGCGTGATCGCAGATGCGACCACTGGAGCGCAGGAGCGCAGGAACGGACAGAGGCAACTGGGCATGGCTTCGCAGAAGCGATCGTATTGTCGCAGAAGCGACATCGCAGATGCGAAATGCCTTCCGCGGGTGCGCAAACCATGTCCGCATATGTGAAGCAGCACTGGGCAGAGTTGTTTTAAGATGGGTCCTTGCTAAATTTTCACTCCATTTATTCGTAGGAGCTAACTTTGGGAGCAATTTTGGAGCACCGTTTTCATCATCAACTGGAAAGTAAGCGATTTCTTCACATTGTAAGTTAATTACACGGATTCTAAGGATTTAACATGGAAATTTATGGAAAATTGTGGGATTTTGAAGAAAACCTAGAATTTGAGTTCGTAGTGTTATGGGTAAAGTTTATCTTCGAAAATTTTTGAATCCAGGCACGTGGGCCAGAGAGTTGATTTTATTAACTTTTCGAGCGAAGTTGAGAAGTGTTATGAATTTATTATTATGAATAGTAGAGTATATTTTCATCGGTTTGCACATTGTTTGACTAGTTTTGGATCGACGAGCATCAGTTTGAGGTGTTAGAGAGGCTTTGGAGCCGGTTATGGAACTTCAGAGCAAGGTAAGTCTCCTGTATAACCCTGTGAGGCGGAAACTACTCCTAGGTGATGTATCCATGATATGTTATTTGTTGCGGGGGCTACGTATGGACGAGGTGACGAGAGTTCCTACGTAGCTAGATTCATGATATGTCCGGGTAGACTTAGGTTCACGCCATGCTATAACTATACTATTTGAGTTGTCCCTTGCCTATTAAATTTTTTTATTTTACATTACAACTTGAGACTAGACTTGCGTAGAGTGATAGACTTGATATTGTAGAGATTTGACGAGCTTCATGATTAGCCGTGGAATAATTGTGCTCCCCTTGCAGATTTCTCCCGCGCTATGCATTTTCATCGAAAGGTTTTCCTTAAGGTCCGTAACTCACACGTTTATGCGTGAGTGGGGTCAAGGACCCGTTAAAGCTTCTAATTCTAATGGGATCGGGCCGTTTGCCTGGGTATTATCATACTCTCATGGGAGCGGGTTGTACGCCTCAACAGTATAATAAATGCATCTATGGTTCGTACCGTTCAACCCTCAGCAGTGCACACATTATGATGGGATCTGGCCGTACGCCTCAACATTTCAATAAAATACTCTTATGGAATCATGCGTAATATTTGACAATAAGCCAGTGTATCTGTGAGTTTTCCTGATTTGAACTGTGATGACCTATCTGGTGAGGACCATTATATATATACTCCAATTGAGGAGATAACTGCTAATTGAGAGCTTGAGTTTATTGTTCAGAGGAGGATTCTACCACGTATTTATACTTGTTATTTTGTTTATTTATTCTACCTCACATCTGTTTACTTCCTACTGTATTTGATCTATTGGACCACTAGTAAGTGTCGATGTCGACCCCTCGCCATTACTTCTTCGAAGTTAGGCTACATATTTACTAGGTACGCATTGATTTACGTACTCATGCTGCACTTATTATGCAGGTACATATATGTCTAGTAGTCTTTTGGGTGCAAAGGCACGACTATTGCGGGAACTTTACTGTGAGCTGCATTCCATATTACGATCCGCAGCATACAGAGTCTCCATTAGAGTTATTTATATTATCCTGTCTAACTTGTATTTTAGACAGATGTTGTATTTTATTATATTTTCTAGCTGATGCTCATGCACTTGTGACACCGGATTTTGGGAGCTTCTATGGATGTTTGGTATGATAGTTCACATAATTATTATTATTTTACCCTGTAAATTCTATTTCATACTATTTAATTAATGAAAATTATGATTTCAAAGTAATGAAATAAGTAATTAAATTGATCAATCACTGTTGGCTTGCCTGACAGCGGCGTTAGGCGCCATCACGACCTTTAGTGGATTTTGGGTCGTGACAGCTTGGTATCAGAGTGTTAGGTTCACTTAGGTCTCACGAGTCATGAGCAAGTCTAGTAGAGTCTTGCGGATCGGTACGGAGACGTCTACACTTATCTTCGAGAGGCTACAGGACTGTTAGGAGCACTTCCCTTCTTGATTTCCTTGTCGTGCGATTTGATTCCTTTGAGGCTTGTGCCTTTATTTCATTCCTACTCAATCTTATGCTACGTGAAGCGCTTGTTATCAACTGGGCATCAGGGAGTTGTAGTGGTACTGCAAACGTGGTGCATGATGTTTTTCCCTGCATATTCGGGCAGGCTATTATCATTGCCTTGCGACAGGATGTTCTGTCATTTCAAGCTCAATATCAGTGTTTCTTATGGTTTTGAGGCTATGCACGGATTGCTATGATGTTCATGCGTTGTTATCGCACAGTGTTAGAGTAATGGTAGGGTGCTTGTCTATGTGTCGAGGCACTAAATGACTCGAAAGGAGGATTACTCGGTTCATGGTTTAGAGGTTAGACATCTAATTCCAGTGGGGGAAAGGCAATCGGACTATGGACGTTCAGGCTTGGGTTGATGGAGTAACGAGACTCGATATCTTCGAGCGTGGTGGAATTCTCATTTGTGATGTGGTGTCACTGTCCTTGTTTGAACGCATTAAGGCTCATCGGTGTTATGGTCTTCTTTGATTTGCCTTCGGAGCAAGGTGTTGTCAAACGGTGCCTAGGAGCAGTTGTTAGAGATGGCAGTGAATAGCGATTTCAGGATTGAATCAGTGTTTCTGATGTTGATGGCTTGAGAAAGATGATCTTTGAGAAGGCTTAGTTGGTAGCAATATTAAAGATCAGGTGCTACAGAGATGGATTTTGCCTTAAGGCAGTATTTGGGCAGCGAAGGATGAAGGAGGAAAGGGTGGGAGGTGTCTCGCGGGGATTGAAGTGCTAGCAGGTCAAGTATGAAAAGCAGAGGTCGAGAAGTTGCTTAAAGGATATGGTTTAATCGAAATGGGAGTGGAGGAGTAGATATGGATTCTGTGGTAGGATAGCCACGCGCCTTGAGAAAGTTTAGAGCGATTTGGGAGTCATGGTGGAAAGTGACTAGGTCTACAGACCTTATTTGAAATGGCGGCTACTGCAATGAGGAAGATCGAATATGGCAGAAAGGAGTTGCTGGAAATGAAGAGGGGTGTGAAAACTTGATTATCGTTGGGATGCAACATGACTTCGAGTTTGGAATGTATTGTCGGACTTTCAGTTGATGTCAATAGGGAATGAACAGACTTGTACAGCTGGTGGATGAGCACGGGGCTCATGAGGGTTTACTGATTTCGTGGTAGTTGTACCCAGTGCAGCGTCATTGGGAGATGCCGGTATGGAATTCCATAGGTGGGATATCTCCTGTGGACAGGTCAGCGGTTGTGTGTAATTTTGATGAAGTTTCTACGAAGAGTTCTATTTACTACAAAGCAGAAGGTCGAGTATGAGATTATGACTGATACATTCGGAATGTTCATGAGAGGTTTAACAAAATATTTCGAGAAATTTGCGGGTTGACGGAACGAGATCATGGTAAGTTGAGAAGGGGGAATCTTGTGGGTTATACATTTGTGTGATTGTAGCTTAAAGCTAAGTGGGGGAGCCCACCGTCGATTGGATCGCCTGGTTGTTCTGCTTGTGTGGTTTCCGATTATCGGTGCATTGGTGGATCCAATGTGACTAAGGAAAGAAAACATCAGGGGTAATTCGAGCAAAGAACTTGATAATTTCGCCTTATCGATTCATGTGCAGGTTCTGGGAAGACTTAGAGTTTATGCTTCTCTTGATGTGATGTACAAGGAAAGGAATTCAGCTGGTTTCTTCCTTGAGAGGGTGTTCATGTGCTAGCAGAGCATTGGAGTTTGGTTATATTCGGGACCAGGTCAGAGTGGGTGACTCTCAATAATGGTCATAGTGGGTTCAAGAATGAAAGTACAGTGCCTAAGGATTTCGGGTCCGTTATGTGGTTATGAATCGAGTTTTTGCAGTGGATCATGAAAGTGGCTTAGAGTGTTCTATGTTATCATCGGGTCTGCGGTGCCGTATTAGAGAAAAAGGGAAAAATAACTTCGGGTTCGTAGAGGATCTTTCAGGATGGGTGTGCAAGTTAGAAATGTTATTGTGCGAATAAGGAGGGTATGAGATGGTTCAAGGGCATTGAGGCGATGTGGTCTCGTGGATTGGGTGACTCGGAATGAGTGTTGTTGGGTTTCGCTATGTTTCGAATGGAGCTACTATTATTTATCAGGCAAATCCAGAGTAAATTGGAAGAAGTGAGGTCAGTTAGTAATGGTTTGAATCAGCATAATTGTGGTAATGATCAGTTCCTTCGGCGTGTTAATTTATACAGGTGGTTTGTGTTATACGTGAGGACTTGATAGCCACCGTAATTTGATTGATTTGGAGGTATTTGATTATAATGGCATATTATGTGTAGATGGATCCCGGAAGAGTTATGGTGGTTTAGACCACAACTTGAGGTTTGTATTTTCTGCGGTTATGGAAATTCGGTTGCGTGTTGCCATCGTTCCTTTGAGATGTGTTGAGTGAAAGGGTTCAAAGCGATGAAGTGTTTATTCTATTGGTGGTTTAGGAGCTAGGACGAAATTCTTGTACTCTCGCGTAACGACATAATAGGTGTAGTGAGCGACACGAGAATTAGAAGTTGAGGATTCGGGTTGCGGTTCGGTGTTGATAAGAACGTCGCACGCTCGGATGAGTAGGGAAAACCTCAGATGTTCGAAAATTTGTACGGTTGGAGGTGTGGATGTGCAGACTTTGATACCTAGTGTAAAAGATCGTGGGAGTATAATCCACGGGAAGATCGTATAAGTGTGACATGTTAGTCACTTGATTGTTAAGATTGAAACCAAGTATGGAGGTGGTGGCACTACCGCTAATGTGAGGGTTTATGATTGGAAGGTGCTCTACTCCTTTAGTTGTGGACTGTGGGAGTTTGTTCCGGATTGAGCGGCTGCTCGTGTGTGTCATGAATAAGGGCATTGTGTAACCTTGGAAGGTTGTGGCCCGGTATGGTATGATCAGAATCGGCTTGAGGTCCGTTGGTAGGTCTAATGTAGGTGTGTGCTCTACGTCAAGACAGATGTGTTCATTTTGCATAGCATTGCTTACAGAGGAGTCTTTGGGCGTTGGGTGTTATTCCTGTCGTCAGCTATTTCATGTATTGCTCTATTGTGCCAAGTGGGTGGTGAGGCAGCTTGACTATTCACACATGTGTTGTGGTCTCGTGTAGCTTGTGGTGTTATACGAGCAGGATGGCTCTTGAGATGCAGGTCATTTATTGCACCTTAGTCGTGCTTGGTTTTTTGTAGCGTATGGCACTATCCCTCTCCCCAGGGTTGTATTTTGCACTCGGCGTGCTTGTGGTCGATATTCGAGTAATTCGTAGGTGTAGACGTTATGGCTTAATGGTTAATTTCCTTATTTATTGTCATGCGTGGATTAGGTGGCACGCCGCCATGGATATGTTATCTGGATCGGGTTGCACGCCACAATGGTATCATGTGTGGATTGGGTTGCGCGCCGCAACAGTGAGATGATGAGTACGGTTCCCTATATCTATCCTTGTGTATTTTGTTTCTCACTCTCTGAGGAAGGTTCATAGCATCTTTTCGATCGTTTTATTCATTACGCGGGCTGGGTAGTTCTTTCCAGAGTTCATTCTTCTTGGTGTGTCGTATTCTAGTTGTAGCTTGTTGGCGCATTGATGGCGTCATACGAAATCATGGGTAGTGTCTGAGATGGCTTATTGATTGAGCAGCTTGTACTGGGTGAGATGATATTATTAGACGTGAAATCAGTGAAATTAGATTTATATAAGGTATATTAAAGAGCAAATATCGTTATTCAGTTCAGAATGAGGAAATGGTCCTTGTCAGGAGGAGAGACTCCATGATTTGTTGATTCGGTAGGTGGTTATGAGTTTCTACACTTCTCTTCTGTCATGGCAGTATTGTGAGAGTTGGAACATGGCTTAAATGCGTTATGAGGTGTATTGTGGGCATCAGATTCGTGAAATATCAGCTATTGTGGTCGAGGATGTTATTATGGGCAACCGACTAATGTGGTGCATGGTGTGATCTCAGCACAAGTGGACGATCATGTTTTGGTACAGTGTGTAGTGATTGATATGGTGTTTGTATGTTATAATCAGGTCTTGTATAGAAATTCGAAGGTTGGAATTTGATCTAAGGCTTATTGACTAAATAAAAGGAAAGATCTTCAGTCTGGCTCTAGCTAATGTGCTCAACTGGGTTGTGGTGGCACGGGTAGGTGCACAAGGTGTTGAACAGTGATTTTTAGGGCAACTCGGGAGCATTTCTTAGCACGTTCGAGGACGAACTTATGTTTAAGTGGGGGAGAATGAAACGACCTGACCGGTCATTTTGAGCTTTAGCGCGTCATTCGGCGGTTTGAGGCCTTGGAGAACTTTATCATGTATTATGATTTGTATGCATAGTCGAATTGAATTTCAGGAAGATCAGAGTTGATTTGAAAAGAAAATTCTAAATTCGGAAGCTTTAAGTTGGAAGAGTTGACTAAGGTTTTACTTTTGAGAAAACGACCCCGGAATCGGGATTTGAAGGTTCCAATAGGTTCGCATGATGATTTCAGACTTGGGCGTATGTTCGGGTTGAGTATCGGGTAGTCCGGGAGCATTTTGGCGCTTATTATGGAAGTTAGCATTTTGAAAGTTTAAGAATTTGTTGAGTTTAATTTGAAGTGGACCTTGGTGTTATCGATGTTTGTTTGAGGTTCCGAGCCTTGGAATAGGTTTGTATCGTGATTTGTGAGTTATACGCGAATTTTGGCGTCATTCCGGAATGTTTTGATATGGTTCGAACGCGTTCGTCGAAGTTTAGATGTTTGAAAGTTTAAAGAAGGATTTCAATCGTCGATTCATAGTTTCGATGTTGTTTGGCATGATTTGAGGCCTCGACTAAGTTTGTAATGTGTTTTAGGACGGGTTGGTATATTTGGTCAAGGTCCCGGGGGCCTCGGGTGGGTTCCGGATGGTTAACAAGATCGGATTTTTGACTTAAGGAAAAGCTGGATAATTTTGGTTGCTGGTGGAACCATTTCTGTGGAAGCTTCATTGCAGAAGCGACCTCACAGAAGCAAGGCAGTGAATCGCAGCGGCGACTGTAAGTGAACTGGGCAGAGGTCGCAGGTGCGAAGCAATTCCCGCACCTGCGTGATCGCAGATACGACCACTAGAGTGCAGGAGCGGACAAAGGCAGATGGGCATGGCTTCGCAAAAGCGATCGTATTTTCGCAGAAGTGACATTGCAGATGCGAAATGCCTTCCGCAGGTATGCAAACTATGTCCGGAGATGCGAAGCAGCGTTGGGCAGAATTGTTTTAAGATGGGTCCTTGCTCATTTTTCACTTCATTTATTCATGGGAGCTGACTTTTGGAGCAATTTTAGAGCACCATTTTCATCATCAACTGGGAGGTAAGCGATTTCTTCACATTTGTAAGTTAATACACAGATTCTATAAGGATTTAACATAGAAATTTATGAAAATTGTGGAATTTTGAAGAAAACCTAGAATTTGATAATTTTTGGATTTTGACCACGAAATTGGACATGGAATAGAGAATATATCATATATTTGAGTTCGTAGTGTTATTGGTAAAGTTTATCTTCGAAAGATTTTGGAATGGGGGCATGTGGGCCTGAGGGTTGATTTTATTAACTTTTCGAGCAAAGCTGGAAATTGTTATGAATTGATTTTTATGAACAGTAGAGTATATTTTCATTGGTTTGCACATTGTTTGACTAGTTTTGGATCGACGGGCATCGGTTTGATGTGGTAGAGAGGCTTTGGAGCCGATTATGGAACTTTGGAGCAAGGTAATTCTCCTGTCTAATTCTGTGAGGAGGAAACTACCTCTAGATGATGCATCTATGATGTGTTATTTGTTGCGGGGGCTACGTATGCACGAGGTGACGAGAGTCCGTACGTAGCTAGATTCATGATATGTCCGGGTAGACTTAGGTTCACGCTATGCTATAACTATACTATTTAAGTTTTTCCTTGCCTATAAAATTCCTTTATTTGATGTTACAACTTGAGACTAGACTTGCGTAGAGTGATAGACTTGAAATTGTAGAGATTTAACGAGCTTCATGATTAGCCGTGGAATAATCGTGCTCCCTTTGTGGATTTCTCCTGCGCTATGCGTTTTCATCTAAAGGTTTTCCTTCAGGTCCATAACTCACACGTTTATTCGTGAGTGGGGTCAAGGACCCGTTAAAGGTTCTTATTCTAATGGGATTGGGTCGTTCGCCTCGGTAGTGTCATACTCTCATGGGAGCGGGTCGTTTGCCTCGGGAGCATAATAGATGCATCTATAGTTCGTGCAGTTCGACCCTCAGCAGAGCACACATTTTGATGAGACCGGGCCGTGCGCCTCAGCATTTCTATAAAATACTCTTATCGAATCGTGCGTAATATTTGACAAGAAGCCAATGTATCTGTGAGTTTTCTTGATTTGAACTGTGACGACCTATCTGGTGAGGACCATTATATATATACTCCGATTGAGGAGATAACTTCTAACTGAGAGCTTGAGTTTATTGTTGAGAGGAGGATTGTACCACGTATTTATACTTGTTATTTCGTTTACTTATTCTGCCTCACATCTATTTACTTCCTACTGTATTTAATCTATTAGACCACTAGTAAGTGTCGCCATCGACCCCTCGTCACTACTTCTCCGAGGTTAGGCTAGATAATTACTGGGTACACGTTGATTTACGTATCCATGCTGCACTTGCTACACTTATTGTGCAGGTACATATATGTTTGGTGGTCTTTTGGGCGCAAAGGCGCAGCTATTGCGGGGACTTTACCATGAGCTGTATTCCATGTTGCGATCCGCAACATACAGAGTCTCCATCAGAGTTATTTATATTCTCATGTCTAACTTGTATTCCAGACAGATGTTGTATTCTATTACATTTCCTAGCTGATGCTCATGCACTTGTGACACCGGATTTTGGGGGCTTCTACTGGATGTTTGGTATGGTAGTTCACGTAATTATTATCAATTTACCCTGTATATTCTATTTCTTACTATTTAATTAATAAAAATTATGATTTCAAAATTAAAAAATGAGTAATTAAGTTGATCAATCACCATTTGCTTTACTGGTGGTGACGTTAGGCGCCATCACGACCTTTAGTGGATTTTGGGTCGTGACATTGTCCTTTATAAAATTTATTGGCATTATAAGTACTAATAAGGAGTCATGCCTATTAGGCTTATTTTTATATTTCTTTTATATGTTTCCTTGTGTATATTTAGCCATAATTGTCTTGTGTTTATTGTGTTTTAGCCTACGAAGTATGTGCCCGAGTTGTGTTAAATATGGCTTGATGATTCGGGTGAATAATTACGAGGTTTTCATGTTCCTCAAATCGTTGTCAGTATTGTGAAGGTTTGAAATAATGCTTGAATTGAGATGAGATTAATTGTCGGTGCTATAATTAATTATGGGTAACTATTAGGGCCAGAGTTATTATTATGGGCCTATGTATGATGTGTTACGTTGTATGAATGCGCCATGCGAGTGTAGGCACGAGTGCTACAGCCGGTTGAGACTAATACCATGTGTTGATGTGAAAATCAATCCTTTTGAAAATATTTATAGTGTAAGAAAATTTGGGCGTAAGGCTTGTAAGTGTAAACTGGAGATATAATCTCAACTAAGTGGTGTTGTCGGACCCATGTTAATTTTCGATGACTTAGAATCACCTGCGATTAAATGTATGAAGAACACACTCGGTAATTTAATGTCCTCAGAAAGATTCTTGGCACGTTCGATGACGAACGCATGTGTAAGAGGAGGGGTGGGGGAATGTAACGACCTGACTTGTCATTTTGATAATTTACTTCCCGTTCAATGACTGAAGGTCCCGAGCAGCTTCGTAATGTGTATTATGACTTTCATGTGTGGTTTTCAAATGATACAAGATTAGATTGAAAGAACAATTCTCATTGCTTAAGTGAAAAGAGTTAACCGGAGTTTGACTTTTGAGCAAACAACTCTGGAATGTAATTTTTATGATTTCAATAGCTTTGTATAGTGATTTCGGACTTAGGCGTATGTCCAAATTTGGATTTGGAGATCTGTAGGACAATTCGGCACATTTTGGCAAAAATTAGAAAAGTTGGAGTTTAGAAATATTTATAAGTTTGACCGAAGGTTGACTTAATTGATAACAGGTTCGGATTTCAATTCTAGAAATTGGAATAACTCCATTATGTCATTTATGACTTGTCTGCAAAATTTGAAGTCATTCCGGATTGATTTGATACATTTTGGCGCAATTATAGAAGTTGGAAGATTTGAAAATTCATAATTCGATTCGAGGCACGATTCATAATTTCAGCGTTGGTTGATGTAATTTGAAACCTTGAGTAGGTCCGTATTGTATTATGGAACTTATTGGTATATTCAGATGAGGTCCCGAGTAGCTCGGATGAGTTTCGGATGGGATTCAGATCGTTTGAACCTTGGTTGGAGCTGCTAGAATTTGGTTGCTGGTGCAATCGCTTGTGCAGAAGCTTGATCGCAGAAGCAACGCAGCTCCTCGCAGAACCGACTAGAAGGGAAGCTGGGCAGAGGCTGATGGAGAAGGCCACAGAAGCGGCAACTTGTGCGTAGAAGTGCATTCCAGAACGTAGAAGTGGAAGCTGGCAGCTTGGTGGTTTTTCGCACCTGCGACATCGGAGGTGCGGTGACAGTGCTCGCTGAAGCGGAGGCAGTGCAGAAGCGTGATTTTTCTCTTAGAAGCGAGCTCGCAGGCACGACAAATCTCTTTGCAAGTGCGAAACTGGACAGAAACTTAAGGACCAAAAATGGTCATTCTCTTCATTTTGTTTTGGAGTTTGAAGCTCGGTTTTGGGTGATTTTTGGAGAAGTTCTTCACGACTTTGACTTGGGTAAGTGTCCTATATCTGAAAGTGATTATATTTTATGAATTCATGGTTATATCCATCAATTATTAGTGAATCAACTGGAAGAAAAGGGGTTTTTTGCAAAATCTTTCAAAAACGAAAAATGTAGATTGAAGGACGATTTTTATTGGAATTTGACAAAATTGGTATGGTTCGTATCGGAATGAGTGTTCGGATTTTGAGAATTTTCGTCGGGTTCCGAGATGCGGGCCCCGGGTTGACTTTCGGGTTGACTTTTAATGTAAAATTTTAAATCGATGTTTTATTATCCAAAATTGTTTTCGATAAATTTTAATAAAATTATATTATTTATTTGGCTATATTTGAGCGGTCCGGACGTCATTTCACGCAAGAAGGCTATTTTGGAATATCGCCCTAATTTCAAAAAGGTAAATGCCTTGCCTAATCCGAGTGGGGGAAATACCCCTTAGGCATTGAGTCTTATGTGAAAATTGTGTGATTGAAAGTCGTGTACGCGAGGTGACGAGTATGTACTTGGCTTATATGTTCAAATTATATCGGTTAAAATTCTTAGACACCCTTATGTATTAAATTGGAAATTGTTGGCATTTGTTAAATCTTTTATTTGCCATGTCACATTCTTTACTTGCCGAGTTGCTCCTAAATGCTTATTTGGAATTATTACTATATTGTCCATTCGTGAGAACTTTTACTGTTAAGCTGCCATGTTCGTGGAATTAATTTCATTATTGATTTTTTTATCTGCAAATAATTAAAGGAAAATTTAGTTAATAAGAAGCATAAATTATACCCGAAGTTGTGATTAAAGGATGTTGTTTTCCTTGCTGAATTACTTTTCAATTATATTGTTATTATTAGGAATTTCCTAAATGTTGTGAGTGGCCTTGGGCTATTTGCTGTGAAGTTAACTGATTTCGTCGCACCTTTGGAATTGGTAGTGGCCTATGTGCAACTTATGATATAAATTGTTTGTGTTGATTATGATAATATTCTGTGTAAATTATTCTGTGATTTGAGTTATTATCATGCGGACATAAGGGTGGCATTTCACTGTTGTTATGTGTGTTGGATTATTGTCTGGAAGGAGAGATAAAGGTGGCTATAGGAGCAATAAGGGTGGGTATTGATATTGTCAGGGTGGAGGGATAAGGGTGGCTATTATATAGAGTGATACGGGTGGCTATAGGAGAGATAAAGGTGGCTAATGTTAGGGATATATTTGATGATGTGGGGTTATTATGTTGGTGATTTTTATATGATGATGTGGGGTTATTGTGCTAGTGATTTTCATGTGATGTTGTGATTTTCCTTGTGTTTATTTTTATATCTTGTGCTACTTGTCTTGTTGTTTCAGTAAACTTGATAGTAGTCTGATCCATGTTGAAATTATGAGCCTGTGGCTATTGCCTGGTGGATTATGTTATTGGCACGTGAACTGTATGTTTAATGTGATATAAAATGTGGGCACGAGGTGCTGAGGAAATATACTAATTTGGGTATTGGCACGTGAATTGTCCGTGCAGTTGTGATATAAGATGTGGGCACGAGGTGCCGTGAGTAGATGACGATTTTATTATTGGCACATGAGTTGTCCATGCGATTACAATAGAAATATGGGCACGAGGTGCCGTGGAAATATGAAAGTGTGTTGCAACCCGTTTTATGAAAATATGAAAGTGGGTTGAGACCCGTGTTTTATGATTATGAAATAAGGTGTCACAAAGTGACTTTTGTTTGAAAGATTTATATTCGTAAGATTTTAATTGAAAGATTTGTATTCGAAAGATTTTTATTTGAAAAACCTATATTTGAAAGACATATATTTGAAGGACTTGATTAATTGGTTGTACTTATGTTCCTTATTCGCTTGAGCAATATTTATAGTGCTCTATATTTCCTTGTTCATATCCCTGATTGATCCTTGTGGCCGTCACTGCTGTTGGTCTTCTATTATTTTTGTATATTACTATATTGCACAGGTTAATTGACTAATTAGCACTACTAAAAATCAGGTGAAAAGCGACCGAAAAAAGCAACCAAAGTTGGTCACAATTTGCCCAAAAGCGACCAAAAAGCGACCACAATGGTCTGGTCAGTATTTAGGTGGTCACAAACAGATAGCGACCAAAGTTGGTCGCTAATTTGCGACCAATATTGGTTTCCAACACAAAAGAACCAAACATTCCGGAAAAACATGTAGAGACCAACTTTGGTCGCAAATTAGCGACCAAAGTTGGTCACTTTTGTTTATTTTAAATTAATTTAATTTGCTGAATAGCGACCAAAACTGGTCCCTAAATTAATTATAATTTTTTTAAAATTCACCGATTAGCGACCAACTTTGGTCGCTATTTGCAACCAAATAGCGACCAAAGTTGGTCGCTAATTTGCAGAATCAATTTTTTTTTCAGCAAAATAGCGACCAACTGGAGACCAAAGTTGGTCGCTATTTTTGGTTCATTTTTTCCAGAAACTGCCTGTTTTGGCAGCTACACCACCTGCCAGTTTTACCAAATTCCTAAAATAGGCATTTTATGCCATGAAAACAACAACGACAACAAACAACAACGAAAATAACAACAACAATAAACAACATCATTAAACAGCAACATTAAACAATAACAAGCTATAAAGTTCAAATGAACTTATATACATTATATAAACTGTTAATACAATTTAACGTCTACTAATGTTTACATGGCATCGTCGGATGAAGTGTCATTATTAAGAGCATCATCCGGTGATGATTCACGTGATCGGGGAATCGGAAAAGAGCCAGAAGCCAAGAGAGATTTGAGCTGCATTTGTAGAGCAGCATACTGAGCATCTCAAAGTTTTTCTTTATCTTTATCTCTTTCTTCTCTCTCCTTCTCTCTTTCCTTGGCAGCTTCTAGCTCGGATGTGAGCTTTGCTACATGCTCCCGCATAGAGGAAAGGCTATCCCCATCAAGCGACTCCGCTTGCGAGGAAGTGCCTATTCCTTGCATTCCACACCTATAGCGGTGGAATTGCTTAGCGGGAAGCCCGTATACCTTCCCCCCTTTTGGACCGCCAGCTGCCTGCGTCCATAGTCTCTCAGCATCCTCGTCCGACGGTTGGATTGGTTCGCTCGACGAAGATGGTGGCTGGCTGCGTACAAACTCTTCCAACTCAGCTGTGAAGCGACTCTATAAGAAAAATTAAATTAGTATTCAAAAGTTATATAAAACTAAATCAAAGTACTTAACAAAAATTGAAAACTTACATGTACAGCCGAGGCTCGGTCCTCGACCCACCTTTCTTTGTCCGAATCTTTCTTCTTCTTGACAGTATGAGTTTGCTTGAATAACTCATCTTGCCTTATCGGACGGCCTAACTTCTTCTCTTGAAAAGTCATAAATGTTAGTTAATAAACAGATTAGACGTTGAAAATTAAAATTAAATTAAGCAATTATGTACCATTTTCCTCTTTATTGAACCGAGGCTGATTGCACCTCCAGTGTGCAGAGAGCCTCCCGTCTCCGAAGTACGAGCTTTCTTTCCTTGCTTGCTCTTCTTTAGGAAATCAGTGGTTACCCATTGCCTTTACAGATCAGTCCAAAAACCATCTTGCAACTAGGAGGGCTTCGTGTTCGTCCTTCTAGCATTGGAAAAGCAATGGGACAACTGCTTGCGTGCCTTGAGATGGAAGTTAGCAGCCACCTCCGCACTATAGCGGTGTTCCCACACACACTTGCTCTGTATTTGAGAAGTTAAGTATTTAGATGGAAATATCATAGTATTTAGATGGAAATATCATAAATATAAATAATTGTACTGCTTGAAAGAACATTTATACCTTAAATTCATTGAAAATTGCCTCCTTAATCGAGAATGGAAATTCACTCCAAGTCGCATAAGGGGCATCATATAGCTTTCGAGTTGCTCGGGTGATTATCCTCGTAGTAACATTACTAGGGATAAACCTTTAATGTAATTAAAAAAAAAAAGACACATTAATATCTTAGTAAAACCGTAGAAAACAATAAACATTAAAAAT